>VZTQ01000881.1:0-178480 GCA_013400755.1 Pelecanoides urinatrix | reverse complement strand
GCCGAGGGGCTGCCGGCTCCCGCGGCGGCGTGGGGACAGCCGGGGGCGGGGTGCGGGCAGAAGTTGCGAGGAGGGGCGCTGGGGGACGGGGCCGGAGGCTGCCGGGCGGGAGCCCCGCGCTGCCGCCGCCGCCGCCGCCCTCTGAGGACAGAGCAGCGCCCCGCGCCGCCGCCGCCGCGCCGTGTGGAGGGAGCGGCCCCTCCGCCCGCCCAGCCCGCGCCCATGGGGGACTCGGTGTTCGGCGACAAGCCGGCGCTGCGCTACGCGGTGAGTGGCCGCGGAGGGGCTGCGTGGGACGGGGGCTCGGAGGACGGTGCGCCCACGTGTGTCGGGGGGTGGGTGCGCCCGTCCGTCGGTCCGTCCGTCCGCGTGGGCGCACGGGCGCGGAAGCCGCCCCGCGGCGCCGCCGGGGGTGAGCGGCGGGTGTGGGGCGGGCTGGTGGCAGCCCTGCCCCGGCGGGGAGGGCGCGGGGGGAGCCCGGGCTGCAGCCCGCACGGGCTGTGGCGGTGCGGCGCCTCCCCGGGAGGCAGCCGGGGGAGCGGGGCCGCTCCGGCGTGGGGCGGCGCCTCGGAGGAGTCCCGAGAGCCTCGCCCCACGCCACGCGCGTGTCCCTTGGCTCGCGAGCGGACTGGCGGGGTGAAGCCCCGGCTCCAGAAGCGCTCTCGGTAACTGGTTCCGGCACCGCTCCCGCTGCGTTTGAGATTAGTAACACCGTATTTTATTATTTCCTTCACAAGAGGTTGTGCTGTTGAGAAGCCACTTCCTTTCTGCCAGCCTTATTAGGAGCATTTTCTCGGTTGCTCGGGCAGAAAAAAAAAAAAGCCGCCTAAAAACAACCAGCTGTCTCCTCTCCTGAAGTCATAAATAAACGCTAGCACGAGTAATAGCATGCGAGGTCTGATGCTGCTCTCGCTTACACTCATGTAGATTATGAAGAATTTTACTGCTGTTGATGAAGTTAGGTGGGAACTGTCAGTCAGAGCGGGCTTGCTTTTCTGGTCCTGATACGGCTGCTAGCACTGCCGGGATGGGTTGCTGCCGAGTGCTTTTCTCACTTGGTTCGCTTTGATTCCTTCAGTATTGGCCACTAAATTAAGCTTCTTTTTCTGTTCTTTTAAACCTTATGTGAACAGTTTAGAGTAGAAGAGATTGTTTGGGGGTTTTTTTTGGGGGGGAGGAGTAAGGTCTGTCTTTGTAAATACTCTTATACCCACTCAACTGTAGGTATTAGTGCATTCAGCTACTGTAGTAACACTACAGCTTTTAGAGGTAATGGCATGTTGGCTAAAATAGTTATATAGAAGAAAATATGTTTTCTATCACGTTTGAGTAGTGATAGTGATTTCGCTGGGAAACTAGTTGTTATGCATCAAATGAATTGGAACCTCTTCTTTCAACAGGGTAATCTCCCCGTTCATTTAGACACATAGGAGACCAGTGACAGTCACATCACATGCCAGCTCCATGAAACTTTTATTACTTCCTGTGATTGTGCTTGTCAGTCTACCATTAACTACTAGTTACAAACACATTATTGTTTCTGTCAGTTGGGTATCAGTCCATTTTCTTGCCCGCAGCCAGCAGCAGATATAGTGGATTAAGTTCAGGTCAGCAGGCATGCAGAGGAAAAAGCAGGATGGCCAGTCATCTCAGATGACCATTACCACTGTAGCAAAACCACTGCTCCTTGATTGCTTTAAGTTGCAGCAAAGGGGAAATTGTGCACCTAAGAATAATACTTTAAAATAAAATATTTTTTACTCTTTTAAGATATATTTCAATAATAAAGTAGCAACACGTAGATACATCTAGGAGGTAAGTGATTTTTGCAGGTGATGTTAAATGATTGGTTTGGAGAATATGGACCTGGATGCTGTGCATTATCCCTGCATATGCTTAATGTGAAGTCTATGAATAGCCTAACTGAAAACAAATGCTTGTTGACCTGAAGATAAGCCAAGACTTTAGAGCTTTGTTGGATTGAGTAATTACTTAGTAATTACTGCTTAAATGTAACTTAGTACCGTTCTCGTTAACTTTGAATAATTGTGTGGTGTAAATAAAAATCAAGTTCTTGGATTGTTTTGATAACTGTGAAATAAAAATTATACAGTGTTATAGTATTTAATAGCAATTTATTGGCAGAAGAAATAATGATTTCTGTGGTGGGCTTTTCTTCTGCTTTTCAGGACTGATAAATAAAGTTTCATGATTTTCATAAAGGTGCATAAGGAAACATATGCATTAGCTTATTGGTTTAGATAAGCAGTGTGCTTTTGATGGGAATCTCCCAGTCTTCCCCACCCCACTCATGTGCCTTGGTTCATGTCTTGGGGCAGTCCTGGAGCGTGGGAAACAGCGTTTGTCCAGGTGACGCTGAACTGGAGGATGTGCTGCTGGTGCTGCCCAGTGCCTGGAGCGTATTCGAGCCTCAGGACCGAGCTAGAGTCAGCCTGAGTGTAAACTTCTGAAATTCGTGTGATTTGGACGTTAGGTCCTCTATACCAGCTCCTTAGCTCTGCAGTGTGCTACTGCCAGTGCAACATGATAATGTAGCCATAAATCAACATTTGATGCCATTGCGATTCTGAATACACAATCCATAGTGTATTTGCAAGGATAGCTTATACAAACAAAGACTTAATAATTTAAGACTGTAACATCTGTGGGGATGATCACATAACTTATAGCGCATTTGATCCAGCGTACATTAAATGTGAGTGGGATGACTGATAATTATGTCATAGTTAGTCTTTGAACTCAGGGTTGGTGTTGACTCACCAAAAAGCTCCAATAGGCAAAGGGGTAATTTTAACCATCTGAAACAATTTTTTCAGTGAAAAGTAAGTTAAAAGAAATCAGCCAGCTAATAATGAATAAAAATATCCTACTGAAGGAGAGTAGATTTAAAAAAAAAAAGGTAAGAAAAAAAGAAAAAAAAGAGGATTACACTTGCATTGAGTCACAGAATTTTTTTTTCCCCCTCCTAATATCTTTCCAGCAACCCAGAGACCTCTTTTCCCTTTCTGATAGTTCTATCTATAGAGTATTTTTATGAAAACTTGTAGACAGTTAAATAGTATCTCATCCTTGCTGTATGTTGCCTGGCCAAGCTGTACCCTTTAATTTTCAGACCTAGGTTAGTTTTACCTGCTTACTAATCATGCAGCTGAATTCACTCTGATTTACAAGCTAATTTTGGTATTGTGGTGTTTAAAACTGATACTAAGATCTCCAAATGTTCCAGGAATATTTTTCAAATGATCTCATTAAGAGGGATGGTCGCCTTCCTGACTTGGGATTTCTTCCTGGTGGTTCCTAAATTCTTTTTTTTTTTTTTTTTTATCATCTTAGCAGCAGTTACAGGGGGACTTAAAAGCTGTTTCATGTATTTTGGCTAAAACACCAGAAAGCAATATTGTACTTACTTTATTTTAAGAGATCCATTGGTAACTTGAAATACAGTTTTTTACATATGTGAAGAAAAGACTCAAAATAGCTTCGGGTGTTGCCCAACCAACCAGCCCCTCAGTGGTCCAAAGCAGGAAGCTTGAAGTATGATCTGGTTTGGATATAGCCATTTCAATCTTGGTGTAGGATCTTTAATCTTGTTTTGCCTTGAAACATTTACCAGAAGGGATTTCCCTGAAGGGAAAGGACGTTTGCCCTAATGAGGAAACTCTGGCTGTCTTTAACCAGGGAATATGAGGAAATGGGGAGGTGCTGGGATTTGGAAGTGGCTGCCATGACCTGTGGGGTACTGTGGGTGATTCGTCTGAAGAGAAGATGTGAGACTCTTCTTTGGGGCCAAAAACTGGGAGTTCTGGCAGCCGGAGTGGAGGGGATGTGTGGGTCCCCGGAGGACACAACTATGAGTTGGTTTAAGCCTCTGAATCTATTGCCGATAATGAGGCCGCCTCCAATTCAGATGTCAGAGTATTTTGGGAAAAGAAGGGTTTTTCCCTGCCTCCAGCAGTATTTGAGGCATTGTGTTGTCTTGCGTGTTGGCTCACCCTGCGCCCAGCTGACCCTTTGCTGGTGCGGTGGGCAGACTTGCTGCTTGCTTTTACCGTCTTAAATCCGTCAGTCCGCGTGGAAGGATGGAGGAAACAAAAGAAACAGTTTGCAAGGGAAACTAGGACACTGGTGAACTGCAGAATGCCTTTTGGACCACAGAGGGAACTTAAAGAGGATAATAGACATTTTCCTCCAGTATTCTAGTTTCTAGTAGTAATGCTAATTGTTACTCGTAACAAAATTAGATTACAGAATAATTCAAAGTGGAATAGCAGGATTGGTGGTGACACTGTGAAACTGCAAGCTGGGACTGTAAAAATCTCTTCGTGAGGAGGACCCAAGCACTGACATCCTCTTGTGGGCTTGCTTGCATTTTGGAAGAATCCACTTTTAAAGAGTTGCTCGCCTTTCTGATTTCAAGACACGTTGCCTGAGTGGCCTTCAGCCCCTCGCAGATTTTTAACAACAAAATTACGTGGCGCAAGCAGACCGCATTTATTATGGTGATTGTAATAAATCCTACAAGTAATTCATCTCACAGGACTAGTAAGTGTGCTGCCTTCACTTAGACCATTTGTCTGATTTCTCTCTCTTCCCAATGGATTCTCCAGCAAGAAGCAGTGCAGGAGCAGACCAGACCGGTGCATATCCAGATCAACTGTAACGTACGTTTGCAGTCAGGTTTCGTGGGGTGGAAGACAGGCTGTGGGATTCAGGCAGTGCTTGACATGAGAATAAGTTCTTGCCCACCAGACTCTGTAATTTAAACATCTCTGCTCCATGGGAGACAGCTGCATATTTTCTCAAAGGCAGAGTTAACTAGTTTAAAAAAAATGAAATCACTCTGTAGGTGTTGTTTTCTAATTAGGAAATTGTGAAGAGTACTTCCAGCTTGATCAGATAAGCAAGTTACAGAAGAGGCAGTTAGCAGTAGAGGAGTGGTTAAACGTCACATTTCTGGCATCCGACTCTTGCATTTTATTCATCAGAGGCTTATGTTGACCTCATGCGCGTTGGACGTTTTGCTGAAGGAATATGATTTCTGATCGCTGTTGAGCCCAATCTTCCGTTCTTCATTTGGGTGAAATTCCCAGTGTTGGCTTATACTTTTGCAACATTTGAAAGTGCTTTTATTGCTAATCTCTAAAAAGCATATATAAATATAGGAAAGAAGCACTATTTGTGGCTCAGTAGTGAACACCAAGGCCAAGCTTTGTTTGGGATTGATGGAATCTGCAGTGAGTCCAGCCAGCTTTTATCTGCTGTGCAAAGCAGCCGTGAGTTAACACCGAAGAGCCAGGATGGGGGGAAGAGAGGAAGCAAAGAGCTCTTGTGCGTGTCACGGGCTTTTAAAAAGTTGCAGGAAGTAGATTTCCATTCAGATCAGGTCATATTTTTTGCAGTGCTTGAACTCTTAATGTATTCCTGGGGCTCTCCACACACACACGTCCTGTCTCATGTGCAGGAGAAAAGATGGGGGCAGGTGCAGGTTGAGTTTGGCAAGGCTTGCTAGGTCAGGTGCAGAACCACGCTGATGTGGTTGTATTAGTCTGCCCCAAGATATTGGCCAGGAATAGAAGTGGCCTAAAGCATGGAGAAAGTGGCCACCCTGTGTGTAGACAGCAGGAAGTAAAGCTTCCCTTTCATTTGATTTTTCTGCCTGTCTTTACACAGTATATCATTGCAATGCAATTACAGTTCTTGTGCTGTGTAATAAAACTCCATGTGAGTGGAGCTTCAGGTTTTTTATTCAGAGAGGCACACAATCATTTGGCTCTGATACGGCGGTATACTTCCCAGGTACAATTTATGCTGATTGTGCTTCTCCAAGAGGGGATTTAATCAACCAGCGATAGTCCTTCGTAAAGCTGCTGGATGGATGAGGTTTTGTGTTCACGGTACTGAGGAAGTCTGCCTGAGCAGCAAGTCATGCGTGGCCAAAATCAGCAACCTGTGCCTGGAAGTAAGGTTAGCCATGCAGATGAAGTGCAAGATGAGAACTGAGGATTTCGGTCTCTGTCATGTCCTTTCTTGGTGTTTTTTGAGCAGGGCGCTTGTCCAGTCCTTTTCTTATTATTTATTTTTCTGCAGAAATGCTTCTCTTCCTAAAAGAACTGGCATGTGGAAATGCATGCTAACCTTTAGGAGATGTTCAGATGCAAAGGTGATGTGATACAGAACTACCCTTAAGTAAAAATGTTGGACTCCATGTGGTCGATACTCCCCTTGCAGGCTGATGGTTTGCATTTCAGTTCTGTTTCCCAGAACCTTTTTGTAATTTCCAGGCAGATTTTTACATTTCTTTCAGCCTGAAGAGTGAAGCCATGTAAATGGAAGATGATTGAGGTCATAGATATATTTAGGTAGTTGGTTCTACTTTTATTTATCTTCAGTTGCTAATCAGTTATCTTTTATACCTGAGTGTCTTTGCACAGTTCTGTGAAGCAGGAGATTTACCTGCTTGTGATACTTGTTTCTGTTGACATAAAAATAGTATTTTTGCTGGCCACAGCTCTTCAAAACTTAATTTATTTAGAATTTAAATTCGAAACAAAACTTAAACCTAAGAAACAGTCCCTTTTACATGACATGCTTGCAGGGTCTATTGAACATTTTTGAACTTCTTTAATTTGTCTAAGTACCTCTGTCGTCCACTGAGTAGTATATCTGTGCAAGGGCTGTTTGCTGCTCTGTTCTAATGGAATACCTGTACCTGCAACAAAAAAAAAACCTGAACTCTCAGTGGCTTGGAAAAGATGTATTCAGAGTTCAAATTTCACACTATTCCTGCCTTTCTATATTTGAGAATATAGAAAGCCATTTCACTCCATGCAGTGAAATGGCTTTTCCCTGTCTAGGGAATAAAGGAGGTGTGCATGCATTGTATGGCTTATAAAAAGAATCTGACAACCTTTCTGTAGCAAGCCTTAGCTCACGAATCCATGTGGTTCACATTCGGTTTCTCTAAAGGGGTGTCAAAACTTAATGCTCCCTTGAGAGATGCCTGGGTCTTATCAGGCATGACTGACTCAAAAAGAAAAATAAGTAATGTTTTTTCTTTCTAATGATTACTATCTAAGCGTTATCAACAGTGCACAGTTAAAAGGATTTCCTGAATATATCCTCTACTAAATCAAAAACTGTTAAGAATTGCTAATGGGGAATTGACTATTACAACAGCGCTTAAATAGACGGCAGTAGTGTTCAGTTGCTAAAGGCAACGTGAGTAAAGTTTGGGTTTGTTTAGGCTACGGTGCCTTCAGGTATGCAGGAAGAGTAAGTGCTGATCATAACTACCTGTAAGATAGTCTGCTGTTATTTCATACTTGGATGCGTTACATTTTTGAAGCAGATGAATGAATCTTTGGAAATTATTCTGAAGGCTGTTTGATATTTCATCATACAATTGAGTTGTTTACTTTTAAATAACATCTTACATTTTTTTTTGTGCATTACTTTACCTGAATCTGATTATCAATCACCTTTGCTGTGCTGCCATGAAGGTAGATGATCCTATGATTTTATGACTGCTACCATGCTGTGTAATTCCACTAGATTATAGCCAGTCTTCACTGTTCTTGTTTACTGTAGAAGATCAAATTTTTTGAAATCAAACATCTTAAATGGCTAAGTATGTCTATAGGTACCTGGCGTGTAGCACCCAAACTTTGGCCTGAGTGTCTGTATCTCCTGAAACTTGCAGTTACTTTCTTTCGGTGTTGATAAGGGTATAATATTTGCAAAGATTTACGTATTTAGAAGGTTGGTTGCATTGTCTGGGATGTCAGATTTGATTTAGAGACCTAAATTAGGTGGTGTTTAATGTTAATTATTTTCTCCTTTTGCCCGTGTGTTTGTAAAAGCTCCTGTTATGCTCATCTATACGTGACTTGGCTTATGGATTCAGTATCCTTGCAGGCTGAAATTCTCATTTGTGTAGATTACTGTATTTTTTCCAGTCTGGTCCTATTAATAAATATCCTGAGGCTTGCAAAGCACTTTGTTATTTAAACACAAGCTGTGGAAAAGAATCTGAAGATGACCGTTTGATAGACGGATATTAAGCTTGCTTAAAAACTTGGAAATACAGTTATACTTTCCAGGTGGGGTCTTGAATGAGCATAGTAGTGCTATCTGTATGAAAACTAAACCAAAACAAAAACCAAACCCCTAAACAAATTGTGTAGGAAGAAAACCATAGGTACTTGCAGCCTGGTTCTGTTCTTGCTGAAATATGTCCCGGCTCTTGAAACAGATGTTGAGTCCAGCTTTGTGCAGAGGCCACACCCTCTGTTTCTCTTGGCAAATTGTCTCACATTCCAGCGACCCTCTGGGCAAAACATCCTTTAATTGGTACTGTGGCCTTAAATGTTTCCTTTTTTCCTCTGTGGTATATTGTTCATGCCCTATATCATTGCAGGCTGTCATTAGTATTTGCATACTGTGATTATGTACCCCTAAAAAGCAGTTGCACATATTGACTGTTGGAAATGTTCCCCATTTCCGTTTAAGTTACCTTAAATAAAAGCAAGTGAGTAATTTGGTTTAGTGTGGAGTATGGTACCGAGAAACTTGTGGAAGAACATCGGAGATTTTGTGGGTTTGCAAGGAGAGATCTCTATGAGTAATTGGGGAAACCCCTGATTAGCTGGTTGCTTCCTCTCCCAGATGCTTGTTTCTGTGGTCTTTCCTTGTAAGTGCTTTTGTACTCGGGTTCAGAGCCTGTTGCAGCACCTGAACACATCTGAACAAATGGTAGAAACAGGTGGTAGGAGAGAAGGAGCATGACTTGGCTTTTTACCGGAGGGTGGAGGTCTTTCAGAGTTGCAGCTGCTGAATCTCATACTTCTTGTGCTGTCTGCAGTGTCTTGCAAAGGTGGGGGTAGGAGCAATCACCAGAGGGGTTTTGTTTCAACCTGTATGAGAAGTAAGCGTGAACCTCAGGAGCTATCCCTCTGGTGAGGGGTGCAAGGTGTTCAGGTCTTGAGAAGATGTATGTATCTCAGTGACCTATTTTCACTGGAGATATGCCTGACATACACCTGCATAGCTCTCGGCATCATTTGGGTGACAGGCAGTGCATCTTAACACTTCTGTTCAGCTCAGGAATTGGAGATGACCCTTTCGAGTAGTGAGTTGCTGACCTGTGTCCTTGTAACCTCAGAGTTGAATTGCCGTGGTGCTGCACGCCTGGGGCGACTGTTGGAGGAACACCGGAGACTGCTGCTAGTGGAGGTGTAGTACCATGTAGCAGCTGAGCGTTGCATCCCTCGCTTCCAGTTTCGTGTGATGTACAAAAAGCCTAAACCATCCACGAGCAAAGGGCAGAAGATTTCACCTACTTCCATGTGACGTCACGCGGGGCTGTGAGTCAATCCTGTTCTCAGCATGTCCTGGCAGCTTTGGATTTAAAGCCACTGGGGTTTCCAGAGAAGGTGGTTCTTCAGGAGAAAGTGAACTCCTGCTCAGTTTGTTGAGCTTCAGGACACAGTTTTTTCTTTCAGGCTAAGACTTTGCTGGTGCATCACTCTGGCAGGTAGCTGGTTCTGGGCTGCTTTGTTTTCATGTGGCTGGGTGAGCCCACAGTTGGATGTTCTGGCTGCAAGAAATGAAGTTGCTAGTGATGAGCTTTGTTTTCGGAGTTAATAAGGAGCATCAGTATGAATTCCTCTATAAATATTTATGGAAATTTTTTTTTTTGCATGTCCTTATCCTGAAATGTATTCAAGAGGTCTGATTTAGATTGACAAAAATCTGAAATTCAGTCTAGGGCCACAGGAAAACAGACTAATTACATGCAAAGTTGAGAAATTTATTGCCCTTTTACCTATGTTCTTCTTGAATGCATCTGCATTTTAGTCAGGATTTTCCATGCACGACTGCGCAGCCCATGTGAAGCAATGTTAAATTCTGTATTTATGGAAATTTAAGATGATAAAAATGTTGCAACAGGGCAGAGTTAATCTCTATCAGAATCACAGAGGAGAAGAAGGGTAGAAAAGAGCAAACTATGTAGTGCTTCTCCATAATTGTACATTACTCTCTCAAATGTTTTTGTTACTAAATTTTACAGGGAGAGTGTGAGTGACATATTTATTTACAGAAAAGATGCTGTTGTCCCTTCTGATTGCTGATCAGTTGGTGGTTTACCTTCTGGGTAATTTTTTTTTTTTGGGGGGGAGGGGGAGGGGAATTCTCCCTGCTGTGAGTTCTCTAATGGAGAATAGTTGTCCCAGTACAGGTGATTCATGGCATCAGAAGTGGCCCTTGCAATTCTTTAATTATCTGATAGCGCTGTAGTCTTTGAAAGCATTTCTTGATGTGAGAAATTTGGGAGTCTGTTTATTGAGTCTTTTTTCATGAATTTGGAGAATTTGTTTGTTGTCAGTGGTGCTGAACAGAACCATGTCTTTTTGCTTCTGGAGAGGGTACGTAATGGCTGAAAACTATTTAAATCCTTCAGTGCTAGAACAGCATTTCTGGCTATAAATTAAAGTTGTCATCGTATGCCTACTAAACTGTAAATTAGACTGAACTGGGGTCAAGACTGTGGCCCTTCCTGCAGTGGGATGACTTTGGGTTTTCCCATACTGTGTGTCACACCATTTTATATCACTTTTCATTTATGCATTTCCATCATCCATTTAAAGTCACCTAATTCTGTATTTGTGTTGGTGCAGGCTTTCTCAAACCCAGATAAGCAAGACCTATTTTTGTGCCTTTAAATATGTCATAGTGGCATTCAGACATCTTCTGTGAAGTGATGGGGAAAAAATGACGCTTTGGATTCTCAGCTTTATTGTCTTTAAATGACTTTTAGGTCTGCACAACTGAAGTTGAAAAGATGCCTTTGCTAGGAGCTAGTCCTGTACGTTTAGCCAGCTGAAGCCTCGGCATGTGGTTTTTTTTTCTTTCTCATGTGGTGTTGCCAATACAAAGTACCCAGTAATTGTTGCTGTGCAGCAAAACTCTTTTAATGCTGTTGCAACTCCTTTTCTCTCTGCGGGGCTCAAAAAGATGAAGGGCAGTATTTCCATCCCTAGAGTAAATAGAGAGTAATTGAAATGCACACAGAGCACATCTGATGAGTAGCAAGCTGCCATTTTTTTTTTCCCCCCTGTCTCTGAGCATAACCCCAAAGTGTTTGGCAAGAAGTATTACTGCCAGGAAGCCCTTACAGTTATTATCTATGACTATAAATACAGTACCTGTTACCTAACTTGCATGTAACATTAAGCAGAGTTGACTTACATCTTTCTTTTAGCTTATTTTGTACCAGTTGTTTAAATCACTTGCCCTTTATGTAGAATTCATGTCTGAAAAATGAATTCCAACTGAAGAAGTAACATTGAATTCCTTTCCTTTAGTAACATGTTCCTGAGGATTTTTTTTTGTTTATTGCTTTTTTTTTTTAAAGTTCTCAAATTCTGTCTCTTGCAAGAAAATGAGAAAGTGGCTCATTGTGAAATACAGATACTCTGTAGGTCATCCACAACAATTTCATAAAAACTCTGTGCAGAGCACATTATCAGCCCAACTGGTCTTGTATCGTTTCTGGTGGAATATTTACACTTTTTAATCAGTTTTCTAGTCTTCACTGTATCTTTGATGTTAAAATAAATCTAATGCAATTGACTATTGATAATTACTTACTTTAATGTGTGAGGTTTTGCAAATTAGAACATCCCTTTCACTACAAGTCACAGGAAATAGCAGGGTTTTCCACTTCTCCCAAGTTGTGTGTGTGTGTTTTCATGTTTAATTTGCTAACACACGTTCTCCAAGGTAGGTTTGTTAGAACTGAGATCTCCATGCTGTTCTCCTTTGTTAATTATATTTCCTTTAATTTTGCTGGTGTCTTTTTGCAACGTGAGGCTTTGGTTTGAACCCTTCAAATTCACTTGTGCTGGAGGGCTTCAGCTGCAAAGATGTAGAAGATAGACGTTAAAATGATTCCCTCTTTGTTTTTCCCCTTGTCCCGTATGGATTGTCATCGCATTGTGTGTGTTAGTCTTGTGTTTGGGACACTTGTATGTTTGATCTCTAACTAACTTGATCTATCTAACACTGTTCCTCTCTTAAGGGTGCTAGGCCAGGCTAAGTCAAGGTTTCATTTTACACAGATGAATGTGTTGTTTACAGCATATATTACAAATGCTCTATCTGAAGTTTTCTAAAATGCTGCAACTTTGCTCACACTGAGGTCTGGAGTAAAACAAACTTCATCTTCACTGAAAGTAGATTTCAGTCATTGCTTCTGAAAATCCCAGCGTTCTCATGGCTGCTTGACGAGGGTGAGGATGGTTTCAGTGTTCTCAGAATTACTTATGTGGTCTTTGAAGTAAGTTTTTATCCGTTTCCTCTTTCCATTTATACATGGCCTCTCTTCTGCTGCATTGTTCTATGTGTGTAGCTCCATGCAGCCCCCTCCATTCCCCAGCACAAAAAAAAATCTTAGGTGGTACCTCTTTCTTCCACACAGGCATCTGAATCAACTGTTAGAAATTATTGGGTTAACTTATACCTCTGAGGCTTGTTTTAGATTCTGTGGAAGCTCAGGGAATTTTTGAATCTGTTTGGGTTTTGTAATTTTTTTTGCAAGTAGTCCAGCCAGAAACTTGTATCTTATAATGAAAACTCAAATTGTGGAATAATCCATCTTCTTCCTTCCCTAGAGTGCCTTGTACACTGTTGTTATGTCCAGTATGATTATTAGAGTTGAAAACATGGGATTTTGTCGAACACCTTCTATCAGTATTTTTAATTCTCAGGAATTCAGTAATTCTCCTGTGATCAGAAGAAATTTGAATCCTATTTCTGTTTTTGGTTTCATTAAAATAAGATGTCCTGTAAATTTCCTTTAAAATCATTGACAATGTGTACTGCAAAACTTTGGAGTTCTTTTTGTAAGAACTGATACATTGGTGTATTCAGTGCTAGAGAGACATTAGCATTAAAAATATGTGTTTCTTGCTTTAAAAGGCAAATTACAAACATTTCTTTTCTCTCTGGCAATCAGCACACAGGTGGAGTTGAACATTTGAAAGCAAACTTGATCTGAAATGTATCTTGTCGTCTTAGAGCTATTTTAGTTAACTACAAATCAGAAACAGAGTGTACCCGTTTAAGCAACCATGCCAGATCCTTAGGTTTACCTTTATGTTGCTCCTTTTCTTTTTTGAGCATATCAGTTCCATAGTTTTTAATGAAATCACATTTATAAACTGATAGGAGCAGAGCTTGTATGTAGCTTGTTCTGTAAAGTGTTCAATGCATTTTGGTGCATTCAGAGGTAATAGTGTTGGGAGTGTATACATATGTCCTTGGTTTTCGTAGATAACCTTGTTATGTTCTTGGTGATTCATCTTGCTCTTTTCTGGCATAATTTTTTTGTTTTTTCCAATTAATGGTAATACTATTCAGTTTTCTGTTAACTCAGTAGAATTCATATTTGTCTATTAAGGATGCAAAAGCAAGGGAGAAAATAGGAGGTCACATTTATTCTGGGATAAGTATCTGCAGTTAATGGAGTTACCATGAGGAATTAATGTGTCTTGCTATTCATATTATTTAATTCCGCTTGAACTGGCCCCTGGCTATCTTTGTGGATCCTTTTGAAAGCAAGCTTGGAGCAAGGCAACAAAAAATACTCTGACTCATCACAGTGCATATTTAGGTATTTAGACAAATATTTAACTCTAAGTGCAGTTTCTCAATCTGGCTCCAAGTAAGCAGATAAGGAAACAGGCCTTTTTGATCACATTGATCAGGCGAACGAGGTTGCTTTTACCTGAGCTTTTTTTGAATCTCCTAAGGGCTTCTCTGCTTGAAGCAGAAATGGGAAAACAAATGGCTTTGTATTCCTGTCACCCATTGTAGTTATTATATCTTATGATGAGTTTGCTTTGCATTTGGGACTGTCCTTTTTGTCCATGTTGTACTACAGACAGTTCAGATGGTCCCAGCCCTGTGTGGTGCTTTCAGCCTCAATGGTGGTTATAAATCAGAAAATCTAGTGAAGGCTGAAGGTCAGGACTGTTCTTGCCCAACTGCATTGACCTGCTTTGAGCAACGACAAGCTACAGGAGCGTTCTCATTTGTTTCAGATGAGGAAAGTAACACGGTGCCTGGGTGGGCACTGCAGCTGCAGTCTTACTGATGGTTTAGCTGGGTGTGCTCCTGAGCTCTGTCCCGCCTGTAGCAGCCAGTCGCTGCAAGACCACCGCCTCTTTGGCCAGCGTGCACCAGTGTTTGGCGCGTGCTCTGTTTGAGAGAGTGTAACACTTTAGAAGTTCCTTGGATAGAAATTGTGCTGACGCTCAAAAAAGGGCTGAAAAACCCCCCTATCCTCTTGTGTTAGGTGAATCCTGAGTCTTTTCAACTAATTACCAGTGGTTTGGTTTTCATTAGTCCTGGAGGGCGTTAGCTCCCAAAGACTTCAGCTGCAGCTTTGTTTGCTCAACATCACTGAAGAGCAACACTTGGAGACTGAGTTACACATTAGTGTAATCTTTCTGGCTTATAAACAGCCCTGCTGACAAACCCACGTAAGTGAAGGCCACGCCAGGACGCAGACCTACCTTCCCACCATGTTAGCAAGGAGCAATGCTCAAAAGAAGATGTTTCTTTAGGAAGAGAAACCCTTGTAATCACAAGCATGTCTGGTTTGTATCTTTCTCTTGTGTGTATATATATTACAATGTTTTAGTTACCTATTTGTGTGCATTTTAATGCTATGTTTGTATATACTGTTCTTCTATTTCTTCTCTGCTAGGAGTATTTCACTTGAGGTTACCCACAAGATTACCCAGTCACCACATTATGATTGGTCTGTAACAGATGTCATTGGCATTGCCACCACACGAGAGAGCGAGCAAGGCTTGCTGGCTGGCCTCTTGAGGGTGTGACAGAAAACTCTTTCTCTCTTGCTAGAAGATGCTTAAGTTACCTTGCTGAAACAAGTTCAGTTATCCATTTTGAAATGTTTTCTTTTTGAGTACGGGCATTTCTTGTATCCTATAAAAAAGGGAGCAGCGTGCCATGTTCTGATGCAAGGCTAGGTTTTCTGGTGTAATACCTAACTGTGACTACGGACTGTTGTGGTATTTTCAGTGTTGGTGTTACTGAGGCCTCACCTGTGAGTTTTGGACAATTATGTCTCTGAAATACTTTTCCTTAAAAACACTCTCTTTTCAGTGGTAGCTTTTCTCTTTCAACAGAAATAATTTTTTAATTAAAAAGAAGGAAGAAAAAAAGGGCAAGTTGAGTTTTGACGGCAGCAGAAGTAGTTGCATTAGTTCTGGCAATGAAAAGTATACCAACCTGGAGAAAAATTTAAGGGCCAAGATGTATGTATAGGTAAAGCAGAGGTGAACTTACAGTAATAACATTGATGCAGTTGACTTTTACTGACAGCTGTGTTTGCAGAAGGGTGCCTCTTCTGTAACACATAGGCTGGATCTGATGCATAAAAACAACTTATCCAGAAGTTTTGCAGGTGTATAATAGTCTTGACAGCCTGCTTTCTGGTGCCTTCTTTTGATGCTTGTGTACCTCTTCCCTACTTCGGGATCAAAACTGTGTCTGCTGTTTGACCTTGTGCTGGGGAGAGTCTGCGATGATCCTACAGGCCACTTCTTAGTTCCAGATTTTTGTATTTGTGTCAGGAGTGTTTGGTAGTTTTTTGGCTCACTTACACTTCACATAGGTTTATATCCTCTTAAATGTATTTAAATTACTTACTAAATGACCTCTGAAACATGTTCTTCTAGTCTTGGTAAATCTATGTAGGTGTAACTTGAACACCAAGGAAAATTGTACAATGAGAAAAAAAAAAAAAAGAAAGAAAAAAAAAAAAGAATAGCCTTTCTTGAACTCCTTTAAACATCTGCATGCCCCCCATTGCTTTGGTATACATCTTCCTCCCATTTGTAGCAGGCTTAGATTGTTTTTAGCACTCGCACTTTACTCTATTTCCTGGAGACTGATGCGATTTAGCACCGCAGAGGGACCAGAGGAAATGATCTCTTGACTGAGTCTATTAATTATTGTTCCCCCGAGAATCAATTTCTTCTTCAGAAAGAATGGCAATAGCAAACAGAAAAAGCACTCCGGAAACAAGCTAGTGCAATTATTACTCACGTGTTTGGCAAATTAGGGGACTGATCCTTTTCCTGAAGGTTTCAAAGAAGCATATTCGTTCTGTTTTGATGTAACTTTTTATAAGAAAATCAGTCTTTGAGCCTGTAATTCTTCCTAGTTGCTTGAAGCTTGAAAGTGATTTCTTTGGAAGGAAAATATTTGGAAAGTTCAGCAAAATTCCACTTGGCCAGTATCTAGGAATGTAAGACGCGGGGGACCTCCTGGGCCGTGGATCCCTGCCCCTTTCTGTTGCACGCAGCTACGTGTAATCCCTTACATAAACACAGCAGGCTCTGGGTCTCAGAAGTAGTTTTTCTTCAGTTCACTCCTTCAGCTGAAGGGCTCTTCCAGAGCTCTGCGATGATAGTCATCTTTTCATATTGGCATAAATTTATGCTTGGGGCAATATGAGCTTTTAGCTTAAATTGCACTTTTGCTGCCCTGGTATTTATCCAGGTTTTTCCCCCTTCATTTTGTTTTGGCTGAGGAAGGGGAGCTGGCTCTTTGCTGTGATGGACATCTTTATTCTGTGCCTTTACCTAGAAACTGTCCTTTGCACTTGTAGCTTTCTTCAGGTGTGGACTTCATGCACAGTGGAAACAAATGGCTGCCTGGGAGAGCAGAGTGGCGGGAGCTCATATTGTGCCCTGAAGTCAAAGAGACAATGTCCTCTGTGCAGATCCCACCCCCACTATAAATGGAGCCCGAGCTTAGCAGTTGACATCAACTTTGCAGCATTCTTCATTTAGATGAACACTGCCCTTGGCGACCTTTTCAACTCACGGCTTTTTTTTTTTTTTTTTTTTAATTTCCCATCTTTTAAATAGATGCCCTAATCACTTTATTCTGCAGTTCCTCAGAAGCAGCGTCCCCTCAAGAGACTGGGACCTGCTGCCTCCGCAGGCAGAGGGGAGGGAAGCTGAGCACTAATCTTTCTCACTCTGCTGGAGCTTCTCTTGAAGTGTGTTTGCGTGGCTCCTGGTTTCAGGGACAGAAGAGGGAGAGGTGGAGTTGGGAGGTAGCAGACTGTAGCGGCGGGGTATGAAAAAGGAAGGAAAAGGGCAAAGTATTGATGAGAGAGGGGGGGAGAAGGGTATAGCTGAGGAGACCCCGCGGCCGTTGTGTTTGGAAGCCAGCCAGCGGCCCGAGCACTGATCCCTGCAGCCCCCCACCTTTGCACCAGCACCCCTGGCACAGCCCAGGGGGTATAAAAACTTCTGGCGCTTAGAGTAGCAACTGTGGAAGAACCTCCTAGATGCCTCCCTACCACATTAAACCACTGTAAGTGAAGCAGATGTTCATTACTGTGGGGAAACCTTTTGCTCATATGAACAGATTTCTTTTATTTGCACCACTGTTACTGTGACAATAACTAATGTTTGCATGGATAGCTTAATTCGGTGGAAACCTTCAACTTTTACATTTACTTAGCAATAGTTGTGTTTACATTGTCATCAGGAAAATCACACTTCTGCCTGGAACGTAATACACATATTTGACAAAGATGACTACAGCTTAAATGTGAACTTCTTCAGTCCCCTTCCTCTCCCTAATTCATTTGCTTCACTGGTGCTATTCTTTCTGTTTTGCCAAACTTGAGAAAATAGAAAATACAAGACTAAAAAGACACAGAACGGTACATATTGTTTAAAGAAAATCTGTTGCAAACTGAGTTAATTTAAAAATTACATACATTTTCCATTCATACTGGCTTTATTCCTCTCTTGCAAGGCTACGCTTAAGATTTAAAATCATTATCTTTGTGCTAAGCAGTGGCCCCTTGTGCTATGCATACTCACTAGGGGTATGTTGCATTTTCTAGGGGAAATGTAATTTATACAAGTAAAGGAGGTTTTTTGCATGTCATGAATCTGAATGGGGAAGAAGAGGCACAGATCTATATATGCCTCGTTGTTTAAAGTGTAAGTGTGCCAGCTCCCTCCTACATCTTTTTCCCCAGGGCTGTAAAGCTTTAGTAGCACTTAGCAAAATGTTCAAAGGAAATACATGCCAATATGATTTTAAGGACAGCATAAGGCATTTTGAAGTAGTGACTCATGCAAAGTGTTAATAAATACAACTGCACTCAAATTGCTTAAAGCTGCCTTTGTTACACTACAAAGGTGAGAGGTGCTTCTGAAATGCCAAATCAAGATTAAATTGTCTTCAAATTTGTCCATCTGTAAACATCTGTCTAATGTAGATAATCTTCTGTTACGTCAGATTGGCTAATTCTAATTCTCTTACATTTTTTTGATGGAGGGGGTCCACAAACTTAAGAAGTTTCAAAAAGCTTGGTGAAGTTTATAAGTTTTCAATTTTTCTGTCGCTAGGAGTACTTCAAAAATGGATTCCGTTCTGTATGAAATAAACAATTATGTTAGTTGTCCTTCCCAACCTGTTCATGCAGTGCCAGAATGGTGTGGGGGTGGTGAGAAGGTTATTCCCATTACTGGTGGCCCGGAAGGCCTGCTGGTTGGTGGGGTGGCGCAAAGACCCCATGCGCTCCCCCTTGTCCTGCCGTAGGTGTCCTGGGCAGGTTTAAGGTGCCAGGTGCAGGGATGGTGTTAGGAGTCTGTTAGATGCCATGTTCAGCTTTACTCTAGAAGTCCTTAATGTTACTAGAGAAAGAAATACTACTGGGAGATACATGTCTATGGGAAACTTTTATTTCTTAGAGAAGATACTGTTAATAATGATAGGAAGGATATTTTTAGATTTAGTAGTCGACATATTTCTTCTCCTAATAGTTATTGAATGAAAAGATTACTGTGTTTCAGGATTAGCGTTGGTATGTAGGAATGACCTTGTGGAAGAGCTGGCTAACAAAACAGTCCTCGATCAAATGCTTACCGTTTAATTAATTTAAAATAGAAAAGTGAACAAAATACAATCAGAAATCAAGGTGAAATAATTAAATTAACTAAAGAGATCGAGGGAGACGACATTTTATTTTTTTTAAAACAGTCCCCAAACTGTCTGAACCACACAAAATGTTTTATTGGAGATGCAAATGGATTAACTGCTTCAGAATAAAGAACAAGCAGAGATCCTGCAACACATGCTGTGGCTTGGAGGTTAAAGGCTTCTGTGAAAACTGTCAAAAGTCAAGCTGAGCTCTTTACAGGGGCAATTGATGCAAATAAAAGAGGTTCTTCAGACATAAAAATGAGGATTGAAATAAAGCCACAATACATTGAAAGTGTAGTATACCTTAAAAATAATCTAGATATGATCTCAAAACTAGATATATTTTCTACCTCCACTCTCAATAACAATGATTACTTTGGAGGTGCTGTATTAAAACCAAGATAATTTGTGTGAGGGCCTGAAAAAGAGACACTCTGATTTATGAATAAAACCTAAATGTCTGATCTTCCTGGGTCCTGAGAACTGTATGATAGCCATCCCTAAATGACTGTAAGAATGCCACAAGGTCAAAAGTCATGTGTATGTTTTCTTCCTCCTAACTATTATTGATTGTTCTTGTAAAATACATTACTTCTCTCTGCAAGTTTTGCATTCACTGTTTCTTTAGACATCTCAAAATATGATAGGGGACTGACACACAAAATTTAAAATCTGATCTCAAACATTTTTGATAGATCAGTCATTTCAGAGCTGCTCACATATGACTGGAGAATAACAAATACATTCCTTGCTATTGAGAAGAAGCAAAAATGTGACTCGGGCACCTATAGATTGATTATTCTGACATCAGTTGTGTGAAAGGCTTTAGAACAAGAAAGTCATTATTAAAGACAAGGAATAATGGTGAATGAAAGACAAGAGAAAAATGAAGCATAATTTTACCATAGCCAAGTTGTGCCAGAATAATTTGATGATTCTCCTTGATAGATGTTGCATTTCTGAAGTGTGTGTGTGGGTGTTTTTTTCTTTTCTGAACACAGGTCTTGTAGAATATATCAGGTGTTAGATATTTGGTAGAGAAAGGGAAGTGTTTATACTATTGCAAAGAGCACTGGTACAGATTCACTGGGAATCCGAGTATATTTCCAGTGCCTCATGTTCAAGAAAGATAAATTAATGTCTGGAGGAATTGTAAGAAAACATTTATGGAAGTAGAGGTACTATCATCTTGAGGACTGGAAGAGAATAACTTTGCTTAGCCTAGCAAAAGGGAAGGTGAGAAGGGTGTGATTTTTCTCCATGACTATATTAAGGGAATAAACAGAAAAGAAAGAGAATTCTGTCTGTTAAAGCACAGCGATGACAACAAATGAATCATACACTAGGCATAAATAAACTCAGATTAGCAATTGGGAGGCTTTTGCTATGGAAGCAGGGTGTTTCTCAAACAACCTCTCACTCAGATGATGTTCACCTTTCTTTTCTCGTGTTCTCTCATCAAAAGTGTTGTCTGGAGTAGGAAATCCTGTTCTGACCAGGACTTGTAGGGTCCACAAGAAGTATTGCTTTTCACAGAAGAACCACTTTAGATCAAAAAGATTTGCATTGAGCAATTTGTGGTGGTTTCTGTGTGGAAGGACTATTAGTATTGTGTATATCTGTTCAAAGGCTCATATTCCACTCTGAATAAATGAAAAATAGAGCCTTGAGTATCCATGGAGACAAAATGTGCTGGAGGACATAAAAACTGAAAAAGTTATAAGATATTTTAATCTCTAGACTTTTTTATTGAATAGAAGGTATTTATGATGGAGGCAGATCACTTTATAAGACATAAAATCCTGTGTACCAATTAGTCTTCTGGGCTTTGAAGTACATTAATACCATGAAGGCAGAAAATGTGGAACTTAAGCAAACAAAGATTGGTAGTCAAGTGCATTAGGAAAATGAAGATTGAGCTTTAGTGTCACTGGGGCAGAAAAATAGCTTGTAGCTTTAGTGCAATGATTTAATCCAATTCCATTTTTCCCGCTTTCCTTTTTTTACCATTTATAGGGTAGGTTTTTTTTTTTTTAATTTATTTGTTTTAAGGTTTCTGCCGAGTGGAAGAAATGTCACTCAGCCATCTCTTCTGCTCTGGTGAGGAGTGAGATGGCGTTTTTGTCCCCATATGTATAGGAACAGAGCATGGTTTGATTCTTGTAGAGGGGTAGAGAAGAGCCCTGGGAAGCACTAGCAACCCAGTCCAGCAAATATGTGAGGGTTGGTTTTGTTTTTTTTTTTTTTTGAAGACAGAAGTTATGCAGCCTTAAAAGGACTTGTTTAAATTTTTGTGTGTGTGTGCTGAATATGTCAAGTTTGTAAGGAGCCAGCGATTCTTGCATCCTTTTAAAGTGAAAATTATAGAATACTTCACATACTGTTTCTCACCAAAATGCAGATTCTATCTCTTGCTACGGGTAGCATCATAAAACTGAATTTATTGAGAAACAGCGTGTGGACTGTTTTCATAATTTGCCATTTAAAAAAGGGCTGGGAGGCCAGGATCTGCTGTCTTCTAGCAACCTTGACATAGTGCACTCAGAAGGAACCCCCTCTCCTCCCCCTCCCCCTGCAAACCTAAACAAGTCCTTTTAAGGCTATATGAGAAGGATGGTTGATAGCTGAGGATATAGGTGCTATATAAATCATTAAATAAGTGAATTAAATAATATGAGAAGGACTGGAGTGAAATGGAAACCAGAAATGGCAGTAGAAAGGCAAAGCTCCATAGAAATTAGCTGGAGGTTTGGTGCATTTCACGGCTTCTTTGCCTTAAAATTAATTCAGATGATTGGGGAGTGTATGCTGTATTCCTCTTGTATAAGCTTAGCTGAGCTAGGGTCTCACAGAAGGATCTGAAGGGTGTTTTACAAACACTCAGTAGTTGGCTTCCATGAATTGCTAAAGAATGCAGTGATGGAGGCTTTTTGGATTTCAGTTTATATGGTTTGCTAATGGGGAACTGAGTGGTACAGTGTTCATTTGCCTGTCATTTTTTGAGTGCTTCCTTAGCTTACGGTTATTTTACAGCAGGCAAATCCTATGAGCCTTTGAACAAAGTGAAAAATGTGATTGCTGCTTTAGGACAGCTTCATTCCTTCCTGCCTGCATTATACGTCTGGCTTTTCCCATTTCGAACCTTTGTGATTAGGTTGCACGCTACACCTAACTTTCCTCCCACCAGGCACTGTGCTTTACCAGCCATCACTGGATTTAACGCCGTTCCTCTTCAATGTGTGGCTTTATTATAAAATATATGTTGGGTTAATGGGCATGAGGTGCTTGGCTTTGCAAGCTGATACAGCAATCTTGTTTTCTTTTTCCTATTCTAAACTTTATTAATTTAGGCATTAGTATGGGTTTAATGTAGTATCACTTAGATTAGCAAAACGTTAAAATCATTCCTGTAAGTCAAATCCCTTAATGCATCTTCTCATCTGTGAAACTCCTCTGGAATGGCCTTGGTTTAGCCAAGGCTGCTCTCTAGCATTGGTAACAGGCTGTGAGCTGTGATCTGGCTATGAATAAATGTAATGCAGTAAAGTCTATCCTGATAAAATTTTTGGCATTACTCCTATTGTATGTGGAACTTCTAAAACTTATTTGATTTCTGTGTGGCTTGTAGTGTACCTCTGTCTTCCGGACTCTGATCCTAATCCCTTGAATGTGAATGGGAGTTGTTTCTTTTCTCACTGGAGTCAGTTGAAAAAGTCCACAGTATCTCTCCCCTCCCTCCCCCAATCTTGCTGGTATGTCAGACGCTCCAGCACTGCTTAAGCATTCTCAGGTGTCTGTCTCATTTTACTCCTGGAAATGGCTTTATTACCAGACTTTGAATAGTGGCTCTTTAACTGTGCATTGACTTCATTTGTAATCATCATAACGTGGAGGGCAACATGAAGAACAACAAAGAACAACCTTTGCTACTTTGTAGGACTCCTCAGTATTTTATTACTAATAATTATTAACATGCTACACCACTGTACAGACAGTACAGGATGCAGCTAAATCCAGTTGTGGGTAAACGCTTGCCAACCATGACAAGTTCATCCTCTTTACCTTTGTTAGTAAGAGACACTAGGCTGGTTGAAGGCATAAAGACTCATGCCATCTTTTCATGTTGTCCTCTCTTTAACATCGTGTAAACTTCAGTAGATGATGCTGTTGGCATCAGTGAAAGTCATGTATCACATTTGTCATGGAGGACACAGTTAACTAGTTCTGCACATTTGAATCCCTCTCTATGGGAAAATGTAGTCAGGATATGCTGAGTTGGGATAGAGCTTTTGTAGAAAAGCATCCTGGCAAGAAGGCAAGGCAAGAGACTTGATTAGGGCAGTGCTGTTCCTGGTTGAGTCTCTGGATTAGACAGATGCCAATAATTCTGGGTTTGAACGGAGCTGCCCATCGATAACCTTGAGTCCAAAGGGAAGATACCACTCTGCTCCGGAGGAGTTTCAAGGCAGCGAGATGAACGAAAGCTCCTCAAAGAAAGAAATGGTCTGGCTTATCTTTACTGTTTTGTGACTTTAAAAAATGTCAGTTTTTATTTTGAGAATTGCTTTCCTTGATTTGCTGTAAAAGACCAGACTCTTTCCTTGGATTTCTTCCCTAGCCACACAGTTTTGGGCAACTTCACATTCAGATTTGAATCTAAATTCTTTGAGTCAGCCTCATCATTGGCATGAAATAGTAAAATAAAATCTAAGTGTGATGGATTTCTTTTAAATGGAGAGGTTTATTAGCTTATTAATTACTTGGGTAGTTTGGTAATGAGTACTCAGGCAAATGTTTTTATTATTCTTTCTTATTTCATTTTTTGTTTGTCCCCTAAAGGAGAGCTCTTGCTTTTGGCAGTGATTTTTATTGGCCACATTTAGATGGAGTGTGCAGCCAACATGCTTTCTTATGCTGCATAATGAAAAAGTGTGTGCTATAATTTCGAATTATGAAGAAGTTTGTTTTCATGATAACTTTGAATATTCTGTGGCGTGTACTTATTTATCACAATAGGTACTTTTTATTTCAACAATGTGCTAATTAGCATGTTAATACTCTTTAAAGATCCAACACTGACAGCGAAGGTTTGGGGAAAATAGCACGATGTACTAATTTGTTTTTCTAAATGATATTTTGCCACTTATTTTCTCAGCTGGTCGGTAAACTACTGTAGATAACAGTTTCTGTTTATCTGACAGAAGAAGTTTTATGGGTTTAAAATAGTTTTTCCTTCCTCTAGGAAGGGTGGAGAATGCAAGTAATAACTCGCTCAAGTCTACTGATAAACTTCAATGAATGGCACTGTCAGCTTAAAAACCATATTTCTCTGTATGCATTCCTGCCAGTTTCACAAGTACAGTCTAATGTGATTTGTACGAGGGGAAGATTAGAAGTTAACTTTTTTTCCTTCCTCTTTATTTTTTTACAGAATTAGAGAATAGTTAAGACCGGAAGGGCAGCTCTGGAGATCATGTAGTCCAACCCCCTGCTCAGAGCAGGATCAGCTACAGCAGGTTGCTCAGGGCTGTGTCCAGTCGTGTTTTGGGTATCTCCAGAGATGGAGACTACATGACCTGTCTGGGCAACCTGTTCCAGTGTTTGACTACCCTCACAGTATAAAGTTAGTTCATATGTTTAAGTAGGATTTCAGTCTGTGCCCACTGTCTCTTGTCCTGTCACTGGGCACCACAGAGAAGAGTCTGTACTTCTTCCGCCCCATCAGGTATTTCTACATGTCCATAAGACCCCCCTAAGGATTCTCATCTCCAGCTCTCTCAGCCTCCCCTTGTATGAGCAATGCTTCGATCTCTTAATCATCTTTGTGGCCCTTTGCTGGAGGACTTGCTCCAGTAAGTCCCTGTTTCTCTTGTACTGGGGAGCCCAGAACTGGACCCCAAATTGCAGGTATGTCTCACCCAGGCTGAGTAGAGGGGAAGGATCCTCTCTCTTGACCTGCTGGTGATGCTTTGCCTAATGCAGCTTATGCAGCTTAGGAAGCTGTTGTCTGCCTTTGCTGTGAGGGCGTGTTGCTGGCTCACGTTCAGCTTGTTGTCCACCAGAACCAGGACCTTTTCTGCAAAGTTGTTTTCCAGCCTGGCGGCCCTGCTATTTTTAACTGGTATGCTGGTCAGTTCTTGCATTATGCCCAAGTGTCCCTAGAGGTCTAGAGGGTCTGCCGTGATGTGGGCCTGACAGACAACCTTGTTATGACACGTTTGTGTGCCTTGGTGCACCATAGGCAATCTGCGTACCCATTAACTCATGCAGCATTTGGCATCTGTAGCTGGCTTTTGGGCCTCACGATGGCTGCTTGACATAACTGCAGTGATCTGCTAGGAAGCATAGTCCCAGGGTTGAAATCAATACTGTGTGCTCAGTTTGTGAGTAGGTACCTACCCAGCAGGTAAGAATACACAAGCTTGGTTCTGCACTAAGCTTTCTCTATCCTGGGTACCTTAGTGTCTTACCTTACGCCAAAAGGTGAGCTAGTATCCAAAAGGTTTTGACACAGAAAAAATTGCTCTTGTTCTCAAAATCCAGTGTGGATCTGTTGCTGTTATGTAACCGCTTTCCCCGAGTGGTTTAGAGATGCAAGTGTTCTCTCTTTTAAGTGTGGATCTTTCACTTGTATTAAGGAAAAAAAACGAAACCACAAACCTGCTTGTAAACCAAGAAAAATTACTAAGATTCAGGACCAGATGTGGTACCTGTAACTGCTCTTAGCTTCCTGTTTAAGTTGTGCTGGACTGCAGCTCAACACGCTTTGTGTTTTCATGTTTATGAAATACAGGAAGCTAGAAAGCTTTATGCATCTTTCAGGGCCAAGAAATCCTGCATGTGGACATAAAAGACATTGTGTGAAATCTTTATCAAATGGGAATAATGTTCTGAAACAAAAGCAAGGTAATCAAAGATGCTTTCTAACATTTTCTTTGCAATTTCACACCACAATGCTTTTAAAAAGGCATTAAATATTGCTTTCTGTCAGATGCAAAGATGCATTTCTACCTTTCTAAATGCAGAAGACTGTCAAAATGATAAGCCTGGTTTTCCAGTCAACACTTTTCTTCCTCTAAGTAAGGAAAAATTATTATCCATATAATGCCAATACATGAAAGAATCGCTTTAACAGGCGGGTACTCAAAAGTACTGAAAACCAGCCTTGAAGTGAAAGTAAGATGTCAAAAGAACAATTCAGTTCTTTTTTTCATTTTTTTTTAAATTCTATAACCTTGTATCAGTGATGAAAACAGCTAGTATTGCCACTGTATTTGGAGACAAAGTAATTAAATGAATATGAAAATCCTATGTAAAACTTTCTTCTTCCACTGATATGCTACCAGCAGATATATTTATCTCAGATGTACAGCATTTAAAAGGTTTAGTCATTTTTAGGCTCATAGTGGTGTTGTAGCCCTGAAGAATGCATTTTGCCCTGCGTTAGGTGGATGAAAACTCCAAAATAGTTACTTGGTTTGCTCCACATGTTCACCAGAATAATGAAGAATTAAACTTGCCTTTAGCTGTTCATCAACAGGCAGTCTTACATGGTAGCAACTAGATAAGGAATACTAAAGAGAAATGCCGGAGACTGTACATTAACAATTATCAATATTTAAAACTTCTGGAAAATAACAGTTCCATCCAAAAAGCGGATGGACTTCGAAATGAGAGTTAAAAAGCACTTAATTGGTAGTAAGATCCCATGGAAAACTGGTAGTCTTCTAGCCACAGACTGTTGTGGTGAGCCATGTGTACCTGTAGCGAAGAGCACAGCTGTTGCAAGAGAACGAACGAGTTCTGCAGTCCAGAAGTAGCTGAGATAAAACTGGTTGGAGCAACCATCTCCACTCAGTGAAAGGAAAGGGGGAGGAAGAAGCAGAGTGCTGAGCTCTAGCAGAATGGGGAGAGCCTTTTCTCTTGTCTTGGATGCTCCTTAGGACCACTCAGTTAGCCAAATATTTCTGTTTTATAGGCTGAGGTGCTTTGCCGTTTCTTCATAGCCCTGTTCTGGACTGTGAATGTACTCTCTTGGAGGTAACAAGGAATGTGCCAGGGCTATATATGCTGATGATTAATTTTTTAGGGGACTCTCTTTCTAACAATGGCTGTTTCTACTTAGGCTGAACAGTATTTATCCTATGTGATGTTCACAAAGTTGTTGGACTGAATTGCTAGTACTTGTCTGTACTCCACAGAGGAACCTATAAGAACTGGACTGAGCTCAGTACCTGTGTGTGAAGCCTCATCATAAATACATAGATTTGTGAAATGAGATAAGGATATGTTGGAGGATAAGAGTTTCATTCCTGTTCCCTTTGAAGGTTCCTGCTCCCATTGAAAGGTTTTTCCCATTGCTGTCCCATGTGTGAAGGACAGTTGCTTCTGATAAGCAGGCTTCAAATTTCTTCATACTCTGAAAATATTACACCCATGGATACCTCACTCTCCATTTCTCTTTTACAGTTCTTTGGCACCGTAGCTCCACTGGAGCTCATTACAGCTCTTGCCAACTCTGACTGCGTGCAAGACCCCTTGGTAGAGTGCAGAGATGTTCTTCATAACTGATGCAGTAGCCTCAGTAGCTTAAGTATTCATTTAAGCTCACTTCTGTTGCTTAGCGTTCACTGAACCTGCAGAAAATCTTTCAGGAAGTTGTCTTCTGCTCATGAGACGGAGAACTCTGCATGAATGGTCCTCTCTACACGTTAACCTGAACCTTCAATTCTTAGGAGGTAGGACTTACTGATACTCTTTCCAGCTGGGAAAGAGGGAATATCTGTTTGGCTATCAGTAGCTACCAATGTCACATTGTTAGTGTACACACGTACCCCACTGGATATTTGGAAGCTCACAGAGGCTGATTTGTTGCAGTACCACTTTGCTCTTGGAATTTAAAATGAGAAAGCTCCCTGGTCTGTCCCTTGTGGGACTGCTTCCTGGAGTCTGTGACTGTGTTACAGAGTCTACCAGAGAATCTCTTCATCAGTCGAACGAAATTAATATTAAACATCCCCTACTAACTCTACCACTGTATCTTTACAAAAGACATTGTACTTCTCCTGTTTTTTTTCCCCAGCTGTTCCCTCAGTGTCTCAGTCAAGGTGACCAAGGCTGATTGCCATGTACACAAAATCCTCTTTACTCTGGCAGTGTATGTGATTATTCTTACGTTGGATGTATTTATAACTAGCAGGGCCAGGCTCAACGTATCATTACATGAAAGAAAGGCTATTCTGGCATACGTCAGTTAAATCATCCAGATGATAGAAGTTTTCTTTTGTTTTGTTCTAGATTCTGCTTTAGGAACTGCTTCTTCACTGGTAATACTGAGAAGACAGACATGGGGCCATTTGAGGGGTAGCAGTCAGCGTGTGCTTTATGTGTAGTAAATGGCCAAGTGCTTGCCGCTGTACTTGCATGTTACCTGCCTCACTAGGAGTGGGAGGGGTGACTTCTTGATGAGGGATTTTTGAGATGGGAACCTGGCACAGTAGGAGCCCCTGTGAGAGTACAAGTACTATGGCAATATAAACTTTTGTTAGTGTAGCTATCGGGAGGGTTTGAGGTGGGATGTTGAGAAGGCCGAATGCTTTCTGCTTGCGACTTGTCACCTTGGGTAAGGGGATTGGTCCCATCTGTTGTCAGTTAAGATGATCACTATTTGTTCTTCAGGCAGTGTGGTGTTTTCTGTATCTGCGTTTGACTCTCCATTATTTAAAATACTCGTAGAAGCGACAAAATAACTCTCCTCTCCTCACACACCCGTATTTTCTTTGGCAGTGCTGTTGGAGCCCAGCCCTTTGTCCTCTTCACGCTTAACTTTGAGAAGACATCGCTAAAGAAAGTCATGCTAGGGAAGAAAATGAGGATATTTAGATCATTAAAAAAAATATTACCTGAAGGATACTTGTCATACTAAATATTCACGTGTAATAAGAATGTCTGTCTTTATGTTAATCGGGTGAGCACCGTGACGGTGTCCAGCAAGAATCTGCCTGTGGTGGCCTGCCGGTGCCTGACCTGCCTGTGGGCCAGAGGGCTGCTCCTCCTCGGTAAGAGGAGGGGTCGGGGTGACAGTGTGTGTCACACGGGGGAGACACTCATGGAGGAAGTGTGCACGCAGTCCCACGACGCATTGGGCTGTTGATGTAATTGGTTTACTCTGAGAGAAAAACTTTTATTACAGTCTAGTAGGATGGCAAACCACAATCAAAACAGTTACATTCGTACACAATGTGAAGAAGCTCATTTAATCCTCAGGCAAGTTTCAGAGGTCAGGTCCTTTCATCCCGCTGCCTTGTCTTGGCAGAGGCCTGAGGCCGAGGGTGAGTCCTGTCCTCGCTCTGTAATTCCTCCTCCAGACGGCCTCCCCAGCCAGAATAGCTGTCTCTCTCAGCTGTATTATCTCCCTGGACCTGGTGAATGCACGCACAGGGAAGCTATACTGGAAATGTGTGTTGCTTAATCGTCTATTAAAGCAGTTCTCGATGACCTGGTTCCCTTCAGACCCCTGATCTCCTCCCGTCCTAGCTGGGTTTGCATACGTGCAAGGGTTTAGGGAGCCGGGGCGCGTGGAGGCCGCTGCGGTTGGCGAGAGATGAGGGGAGAGACGTGTAGGTTTCCAAATAGGTACAAGATGGCACCACGCACAGACGGGAGGTGAAAGGGCTGATGTACTGGTGTGTGGGATAGAAAGGGAAAAGGAGAGCTAGCAGGCTAAGAAAATGGCAGACCACGGTATGTAAGGGGAGATGTGAAGTAAGACCTGAGAAGAGAGGGAAGGAGCAGAAGGATGCGGTCTGTCTGAAGCTGCCCCTCTTGCTCAAGAGAAACACAGGCAACCTCCTTTGGTACAATTTGAGGAAAGCTGAGGGGTGACCACAAGCTTATTTAGGCCAGTGCTGTCAGAAGTGCTTGTAAATTGTTTGTCTTCCGCCTGATTTTTAGGATGTTCTACATGCGTGTTGCTCTGCAAGTTGAAAAATGAGAGAAAAGCCGTGAAAATTTGACTACATGGAGTTTTCACGAGCAGAGAAGCAGAAAGCATTGGCTCTAATAAAACCTGCATCTTCTGAGAGTAGCTTCCACAAGGGTGGTGTGCCCAACTGCCCAGTTGGATTCCTCGTGAATGTGACACTCAAAATATTTACATGAGCCACTGCCTTGGAATGTCTCACTTATTCTTGGGGTGGTGGGGACTGGCGGCTGTGGTGGCCTCTGCCTTCTTGCTGCCAGGTGGGGTGGCTGCGGGGAGTCTCCATCTCATCCTGAGCTTTGCTTCTCAGGGAGTTTATTTAACGCTTGCCAATTATTTATGATGTTCAAGCCAGCTTTTACAGGAAAGTCACATTAATTCACATGAAGTGAGCTGTAGGTGTGTATGGCTGAAAAGATACCAAGAACTGTGTGGATTGAAAAGGTAGAGATATGTTCGAAGGCAGGACACTGCTCTCATTTCCCAGAATACACATAAACAAGGAGATAGGATTACATTAAATGGGTTGGCACCAAGAAATAAAAAGCTCTTTTAGGCTCGGTCTGGAGAGAGATGGAAAGTTCTTGTTAAACATTAAGCATCCAGGGAACCTCTCGCCTTTCAGGTACTTGAACATTTGGAGACCTCTTTTTATTTTGTTTCATTCACATCTAGTTGCCAAGTAGTCTATTAGCTCCTCAACAGAGAGAGAAGGAGCTAGTTAGCATGTATGGAAAGATGTATTCTAAAATAAATGATAGTTTTGCTGTTAAATGTTCTTTTAGGTCTTGTAGCTTTCCCTTAAAAAAAACAAACAAACAAAAAGACTGAGAACATGTCAGCAGCAGATTTCTGTGCTTCTGTCAGAATACTCCCATCATAGCATTATTTTTGCTGACATGCTGTGTATAACTTTTGGAACATCAAATTAAGGGAGAATCCTAGATTAAACATCCTTAGTTGCTCTGAAGTACCTACAATGCAGTTCTGTTGCATGAGATAAAAATATATAATTTTTAGTCTCCTTCATAAAAAAACCAATACTATCAGATAAGAAAGATTGTGCAAGGTTAAAAAAAATAATAGAAACAGGGCTTTTTGAAAGGTTTCATGGACTCTGTCTCAGATGGAAGATTATTTTATCATATGGATATGTTCTGCTGCATTTTCCATTACATATAATGTAAAAGGTTTGGCTGTCACTTGAAATAACATTCCTTTACATTTCTCTGACTATGTAAAGTGGCTAATAGCGGTAGAAAATGTATACTATGAAGACCCCAGGTGGAAGTGACAGGGAGACCTAAAACAGCTTTCCTGAAGACTTTGCATTTTTGAAATGTAAGCAAGTTGCAACAAAATAAACTCCAATGTTAGTTTGCTGCATATCAGCTATTAAGTAGTTACTGTCCATAACAAATGCTCTTACTCTATGATACATGAAAAGTGGCTTGTTCTTTGTCACTAAAGGGTGACCTATTTCATATTCATTACGGGGTCGCAGCGTGAGCATAGGCTTCTTGGCTGTAATCTCACCACAGAGTTTACCCAGTGGCATTGCTGCAGCAGCTGCCTGGTCTGCCTGTGTTTCAAGCTAAGAAGAAGTTGGACAAGTATTAATGAGTGCTATTTGAGTAAGAAGAGTAGAAGCAGGGGAAGCAATGTAATAGTGGGATTAGTTAAGAGGTTAGTGCTTGTGTTGTCAAAGTAACTGTCCTTTTTTGTTAATACATTGCTAAGATCTAGTATGGGCATAAAGGAAATGAGGAAGAAGACACGTTGAAGAGAGTCAAGAAGTCTAATAGGAGGAATTGGGGAAAGGAGAATGTAGAGCCCATCCAGGCAGATTAGATGGATTAGAAGAAAAGTATTTTAGGGAAGGGGACATCATCAGTGAGGAGCAGGTCAAATGACCTGAGAAAGAGATCCCTGAATAAGCAGTGGAGCAAGTGGATCATGTTTTGGTAGGTGACCAGCAGATTTTGTAGGTCAGTAAGTCAATCTTTATTGAATGGAAGAAGTGAGTAATGGTTAACTATGGTGATAAAGGATGTGGGTTATATTGTTCATCTTTATCTACTGTGAAAGTAGTTATGTGGGCAATTCTGAAGTATCAGTGTTAAAGATTAAGATAAAATCCTGCGTGACTGAACTCAGTGTGTATAGTCCCACTGACTTCCGTAGAATATTTCTACTCTTAAGTTTTCAGTATCTTACTAACCAAACTGACAGCATGAAATATACCTGAAGAGCTCTTTTTAAAAAGTTTGCATTTTAAGATCTAGATTTATATAAGGATTGCTTCTTTAGCATTTACAATTCTAAGCATTCCAGTTCATTGTTTAAAATAGGGATCAAAGAAACCCCAGATTTTAATTTTCTAGAAAGAATAATGGCATTATGACAAAACTTACAGCTGTCCTAACTTACAGTCTGTTGGACTTCTTCAAGCTGAGGTGGAATCTCCCATCCCAGGGCTAATATAACATGTCAGGAGAACGGGGTATTCCTTCTCTTTTGCTGACTTTTTGTGGCATGTTACTTCACTTCTCAGTGGTTTCAGTTTCCCTATTTTTCTGTTGAGTCAGAGAATGTCTGGCATTATCCTTATTTATTTCAATTATTAAAGATCAACAGCTTGCTTTTATTACTGTTTTTCTAGACAATGCATGCGAGTGACTTTGAGAGATGCTTTTCTAATACGGTTGAGATGCTCTAAAGCATTTGAACAGCAGTTGCTCCAAACTAAATAAAGATCTGTCATTTCTGCTCTGCTGGGTTAAGGTTAACCAAGTTTAAGATTCCTATTGCTGGATATTATCTTTCCAGTGAAATCTTTTAATGAAACTGTCAGACACACTGATGAAATGAGTACATTTCTTTATAAAGTTTTCTATAATCCTTCCCCAAGTTCTCATCAATGCGCTGTATATTTATGAAAGGTGCTTATGAAAAGTTAGTAAATATGTATGTTAGCATCTGTGCAGATTAGGATAATTAGTGGGCTATGGATGAAAGAAAAAAATGAATGGCAAATTAATGTCTGTGGATGCTTACTTGGCCCTCCTTTTTGGTGGAAACCTTCCTGTGTTGTATTGTCTCTTGAAATAACTGTTACAGTCTTTCATTTACACGTATATAATTTAAAGTCTGTAATACACACATTTTCAGAAAGAATGAATTTTTACAATCGCCTTGGAAGCTCATCAGTCTAATTAATATAGTTGATATAATTCTTTTTTTTCATGCTATCTCACTTTCATCTTGTTGTCTCTGTAACCTGTTGACAGGTTAAAGTAAACAATAGTAAAGTAAAAGCTAGTAACAAGCCTTTATTTTATTTGTTCAAATAAAAGCTTCTAATAGGTCGTGGCTTGGAGACACTTTGTCCTTGTCTGTGCCAAACTCAACAGCAACTTAAAAAACCCCCAAACAACAAAAAAATCCAAACATGATTAAGGATTTTGTAAACCACGGTGAGATATTGGAAATAGATGGGAAAAATCTGTTAATAACTTAAATTCCATCCTTTTGTCTTCTATCACTTACCATAGTGTGAGAAGTGGAAAAACGCCTTTAATTTCTTTGAAACGGCAAAGAATTGCATGTTTTATGGTGGCATTCTTCAAACTTATTTTGCCTCCACTTTTTTGTTACAACTTTTAAGCTGAGCTGTGAAGTGGGGCAACTGACCTAATGTGCAAGATATGGAGAGGGAGGGAAAACACTTAAAGAATATTTTATATCCTTCCGTTCCAGTAGAATATAATATAGTATTTAATAAAGGAATGTGGAAGAAAGTTGGAAATACAATTCATAATAGGAGGACTTGGCTTTAAATATTTGCTCTTTATAATTTGCCTTCCTTGGTTGCCAATACAATTCTTTTCAATGATCTCAGTCCTTTCTCAACGCGTTATGTTGTGAAAAAGCAATTACTGAAAGACCTGAGCCGGTACAGAAAAACTGTTCAGACTGAACTGGTAATTTTCATTCAGGGGCACAGTAAAAAAATCATATTTGAATTGTAAATGGTAATACCACGTGTATAAATAAAAATAGAGAAAAATCATTCTGAATTCAACTTTCATGTCACATTAAAACAAAACAGAAGCTCAGCTGAATAACTGTACTGGGAAATACTTTTAAGGTGAATAAATCACAATCTGTTGCTTACCATAAGTGTTATGTATAGTTTAATTGTTTCATATCGATTCCTTCTTGTTTTGCGAGTGGTTAAACTGGGGGGTTTTTTACCTGCTTCTACAGGAGGCATTTTTGAGTCTTCTGCCTTGCTGTCCCATATGTGTTTTATGAAGACGGTAAATTAGCTTTCAGTGCTCAGTTGCTTGTCCTGCTGATCCTGTCTTCAGATCCACCTGGAGTCTCCTGCGAGACCCCGGGGGATGCGGGTGCGAGGTGGTGATGCTGAGGAACACCTCGCCCCCCAGGGCAGGCACCCTGGGCACCCGCCTCTGGCACGACCGGCCTCCCGCTCGCTCTCCTACGTGTCGCAATTTCCATGTTGGCACTTGTATCCCGAGGAGGATGAGTGGGTTGAGAGCTGGCGTGATACAAGCCTCTCCTGGATGATGAGTGTAGTCATTCAGCGCTCTGAAGTAATGTCAGTGGGGACACCCACATCTGCTGCTCCTTAGGGGCTGGCTTGAGCAGCTGCTTACTCAGCAGGCCGGCGGTTGTGAAAGAGGTCGGTTGTAACTCCCCTTTCTTCTTGTGCTTCCCAGCGGGACGCTCTTCCTTCTGTTGCAAGCATTGAGGGCTTAAGAGCGAAGCATCAGGACTGACTGTCCCTTTTGCAAACCTGACCCTTGAAATATATTTTTTCCCAATTGGTAACTACAGTGGCTTTTACCGAGGTGAATGAGAACTGTGTGCAGTCAGTGTTTCCGACAGAACCGGGCGTTCACTGAAAAAAGGAGCCGTTTGGCTCGGGCACAAGAAACAGCAGAGTTTCAGGTGCTGCAGGTGGCTTTCTGAGCTCTCTCACTCCTCCAGCTCACCAAGGGTAGTTCCTGCTCTTCATTGCTGGATGGACGTTTTTTATGCTTGTCACCACGTAAAGTATATATTTATAGCTCTTCAGTGTGTAAATGCGTATTGCTATGGAGTTGTTAGCATCTCATGTACTTTGCTGCTGCTTGTGGTTCTAAAATGCTTTTACCAAGGACTATTATAATAGATTAAAAATCTTTAAATAATTGTTTAGGAATGCTCTGACTCAAGCTTATTATACATGTGAGGGCTAGTTTAATTTTTGTTGGTAAATGGAAACTATTTTCCTTAGCAGTTTGGGACTCTGAACAGCTGAAGGGTCTGCAAACAGATTCATCAGGGTGAAAGTAATAATACCAGCACTGCTCGGGCTCCTCTCCTCCCTTCCATGTGGGAAACGTGATGTTTTCTAACCAGATAGTGGGAATGTTTTCTTCTGCAGGCCTGAGTCACTTGTGAGGAATGCTAAGATTAATGCACAAGATTAATTTTCTCACTGCTGCCTTCTCCATTGCAAAAATGGAAGTTTGCTTGCCTTTGAACTTTTCTCTCGTTTCCAGCAAACCGTCAGGTACTCTGAGCATTTTTACTACAGATTCAAACCCAATTTTGCTCTGTAAAGTCTTTCTTTGCCTTTTAGTGACCGTGAGCACAGAAGTCAATGCATGTCTCTTTCAGACTTAGCTTTTTTAGAGTACAGCAATTAATCTTTCTGTTTGCTCTGGTGCATTTTGTGCGCTGCTGCAATATACAGAAAACCTTCTATTCTCACAGAGCTGTGAACAAGAGTTTTTACTTTATCAGAGTTTCCTGGATATACAATATCAATTTAATTTAATTTTGTCCATTTTCAGTATAGTATTAATTATACCTAATTTGTAACGACATCTGTTCTGAAATGGCATTTATATTTAGTACTGGATTCTCTAAAAGAGATTATGCCCCCTGTCTTCTTTCTTAATTAAGCATTAAGAATTATTGAAAGAATTAGTCTTAAGTACTAAAATTAAAATAAGAGATAAAGTATGCCTTCCCAGGTTGCTCCAGGGTAAGCACTGCTGTCTATATATTGAATCTCATTACAGGCTCATGGCTGACAGTGGGCCAATTTTTAATGCACATGATTTCACTGTGGCGCATGTTGCAGAAATGTTCCCACTGAATTTGAGCAAAAAGACTTAAGGCTCTGTCTGAAATGAATGAAGTACCTGTTGAAGTAATTTTAGCAAAAGAAGTAATACAAAAATGAGTTAACGTTCCCATGACGAGTGCACCTTCATTTATATCTTTTTAGGATTTAACACACGTAGTTGAAAGCCATCATAAGTGAAAGGAGTGCAAATAGCTTTTCTCTGTAGGTTGTAAATAACAACATGCTCCGTGTACTGTCCCTAAAGGAGCAGAGGCAAAGCTCTAAGTATCTTCCTTTGCACTTTGGTCTGGGTATTAGTTTCCAGCACTAACTGGAACAGCTTTGTCCTGCTCTAACCACCGCTGCTGCTTTCGAGGCTGCGAGGAAAATGCCTGGCTTTCCTCTTACCCTGCCTGTGTGCCAGTGCTGTCCTCAGAGACGAGGGGGAGAAGGTGGTGCAGAGATGATAACGCTGGCTCTGGGCCAACCAGCAACTTTCTGTCTCTGATTAAAAGGAAATCAGTCCAGAGAGCTGGGAGGAAGAAATGGAGATGTGTCAAATGACTTTGTGCGTAACTTGGTATGGTCACGCGCAGGTACCACTGCTGTGCATCATGTGGCTGTGTGCCTGCTAATGCCTGCGCTTGTGTTCTCTTTGATGCTTATATGGTTGGAGAAGTAATTATTCTGATCAAGACTACAATAAAGAAAGTAAAGATAATTTCCGTTTTAGATAGGTTGCTTTCTCAGAGCTTATTTGTCATGAACACATGCAAAATCCTACTCCACTGATGTCACTGAAATTTCTGCCATGTTCTTCATTTAGGATAGACGTTCACTGAGGGTTCCTGTAGTATTAAGGGGCAGAGATTATCTTGCAGTAAATGTCCCATTCTGCTCTTTGATGGGATTCTGGTTCTCTGCTGTCATGAGCAGATCATGGTGGCGGGGGGGAAGTAACATTAAAACTCTTGAAAGTTTGTCATTTCATTGAATCAATGAGAAGGCCTAGTTAGTAGTTGAAAAGATAATTAAAATGTGACAGGCTGCTAAGTTTTGTATAGCACGTTGTCATTCTTTTTCAATAGTACTTTTTTTTATTTTAAATTATTCATTACTCTTTTTGGCCTTTTTTTTCTTTTCTGCGTTCCTGCATCTGATTGCTCATTTCAATTCTCATTTTTCTAATGCCTTGAATATTTCTTTCTCTTTGTTGACACCCTATTTCATTCTTTGGTCTCCTTGTTTACATTTTCTGCTTTTCCTCCATAGGTCTCATACTCTGCCTCTGTTGCTTTCCTACTCAATCTCATATTGGGTACTCATTAACTTCCTGTGAATTGTTCCCTTCAGGCATTCAACACTTGCTTCTACAATTCTTCATGATCCTTCTTTTGTTTCTTTCATGTTATGATAGAGTCAAGACTGGTCATTATTCCTATTTGCCGATGTAATTTTCTGAGACCCTTGTACTGTTAAGTAGAAACAAAGGCAAGCATGTATTTCGGTGTACATAATAAGGCTAGAAATGAATAATAAGTGTGAAATATAAAATCTTCCTCTTGACTCCAAGAGACCCAGATTTCATTTGAGTTCTCTATTTAGATAACCTTGTTATTTCTGATTATTCATATTCAGATCATCCCCTTTCTATTTTCCCCATATTAATTCATTGCCGGTTTAGGACTTGTTCTCTGATCAGTGAAAAAGTCCAGATAGCATGGATGAAAACTCCCATTTAGTCTAAATGGGAGGGAAATTGGTCTTAGTAAGATCAATTGAAAATATCTGAAGCACCACACAGATCTTAACAAGCCAATGTGTCAGATTAAACTCGGGAGGAAACAGGCTGAACCACAAACTGCAAAGGACTTCCTGGGCAGCTGAGGCCTTCTTCCGAGACATTTGTTTTATTTATAGTGTATGTTACCTCAGTATGTTTCTAAACAGACAAGAAAGAGGAATTAGTCATAAGAGTGCAGAAACGTACTTGAAATTTAGCATGAAAAGCTTCGTACGCCTTTCCAGCCTGTCTCACAACAGTTGCTGTAGAGCGTCTGGAGGAGAGAGAGGATTAAGCCCCGGGCCTTGAACGATGCACTCACACTTGCACAGTGCGTAGCAGGGTGCGGTCTGCATCTGAGAGTGGTGTGGACTTCTGTTCCTGCCTCTGCAAATGGTTCCGTTCTGACTTTAAACAATTTCCTTGTGGCTAAATTAAAACAGGGAGGGAAGCGTCAAGCTGCAAAGTCATAACAGGCTTTTGGTACACGTGGCTTTTTCTGGAGGGGAAACTGTAGCCTTGAGTGTGTGCCTGAGCTCGCTGTGCAGTGGAAAGGAAGAAGCAGGTGCTTCTTCTGAGCACAGACCTGCCAGCGTGCCCGACAGGGCAGCACAAGACCCAGAAAACTCCGGTTCACATTCTCCAGTGTGGCCTGACAGGAGGTTCAAACTCCAGTTTCTTGGAAAAGCTACAAGCCACTAGGTTAGAGAATAGCCTAAGATCAGGGATTTCCTCATTTGTCTTATACCTGCGTTGGTTGGTAATGGGGTTTTCTACTTGGTGGTGGTTGTTTTTTGGGTTTGGTTTGGGTTTTGTTTTTGTTTTTTTTTTTTTTTCTCTCTTTGTTTTGGTTTTTTTTCCAGAAATGTATTCCCACATCTACTTAGTGTTCTGGCCATGAGGCTCTTCTATAAAAGAAAGCCTATTGCCATGTTTTTGAATGAAAGCCATGGTTACAGCTCTGTCCTGTAAGCTTTTAGATGTATCTCTGGGAGACTACCTTCTGAACTTTCCCCCTTTTGAATCACTGCTGTGTGGACCTTAGGGTGGTGTGGCAGGGCTGAGGTATGGAGGATTGACTAGACTGAGGTTTCATTGATCATGCCAGAAGGGCTGTGGGTGCCTGGGCAGTTTCCCTGGCCTAAATTTAAACACTTATGTACAGTCTCTGTTAAGCATCTAACACAAATCTTTTCTCTTGGTCTTCCCGTGTGTAAATTGGAGCGAATATTGAGAGCTAGATACTTCACACGAATGTGGATTGGTCCCCTCTGCTGCTCTGTGGATTCAATATGCTGTATATGTTGCTACAAACTTAGCTTACAAACTAACCATAGTTGATTTGTTTTTAATTGTCATAAGTCTCAAAATTATGTGAGGTATTATTCCCACTTGATTTCTAATCCTCGGCACAGAAGAGAGTAGAGATGTTAATTTTTAAAATAAAATCAAGCCTAGTCATTCTTTATGCTCTCAGAATCTAGCAAGAAACAAAGGTTTACCTTCCGATTTTTCTCTTTATAGGGTCGTCTTTAACAACCAGACTGATATTCCTTAAACTGAACTTTTCTACATTATTAATATGACTTTTTGAGGTCTTGCACTCTTTTGTACACTACGCTACAATAATGAGGCATTGGGACCATCAATAGCAATTGGGACCACTTTATCACCAGTCTTCCTTGTTATTTACTACATAAAATCTTTACCCAGAGGACGTGGACTTATTCTTCAGCAACAATTGCAATTTACGATGTCTCTAACCCTTTCTATGGAGTGCTTCTTTTCGAACGTGTCAAAAGACTGTTAAAAATAATGTGAAAAAGCCTAGTCACCAAAAATCAGAATGTTTCTGTCTTTCTTGCTTTACTAAGGACTGACTGGCTCTGCAAAATAAATACCTTCAGGAACTGCATGAGAAAAGTTGTGAACCTGAGTCGGGCTCTGTTTAGCCCTCGTGGAAAGGCTTTCTTTCCGTCAAGCCTTTTTGCCAGTTAAGACATGAGTAGAAAAACTTTGATAAACAAGGTGTGAAAGCAGAACAAATGGGTATGGCCCTGCTCCTGCTAATATTTGCTGAGGTTGATGTGAGCATCCTTTAGGGCTGGGTTGTCTTCCTGTGCATATACAACAGGGAGAGAAGGTATGGGGTTTATACCAGGGTGCTGTAGCAGCTCCACCCTGCTGGGTAGCTCCCACTTAACTCTTTTCTTACTAGCTAACTTTATTTAATTTACTGACATTACTAGGGACCCTTTAAATGTGGCATCATGGTCAGTTTGGGATTCTACTTTTTGGATTTTTGTTTTCTTGAATGATGTACAGGCAGACCCAAGTGTCTCAGAAGTGAATAGTGGTTTGGGGTACCTCAATTTTTGGATGACCAACTCAAGCCACGGATTTTTTTCAAAGGATGGGGGCTCATCAGCAATCCGCCTCAAAGAGCTTCACAAGGTGAATCTCTGTAACCTGATTCTGAGGCAGCACATTTATACAAAAAGCCATACTCCATGTCGTAGAGAGCGAGATTATCACTTGGCTCATTCCTGGAGGCTTACTCACTGTTAAGATTTGGGAGGGGGAACACCAGAAGCAACACATGCAGTCTATCCAAAGCAGCAAGCTCTTGAGGAACTAGAACAGACTGAAGCTTTGAAGTCATGCAAGCATTTCCTCTGGAGATGTAGAAATGTGTAAAGTGTAGCAGATCCCAGTTTTTGACCAGGACTCTCATGTTTATAAATGTACCCGGAAGGAAATTTGATTGGTTTGCTCTTATGTTTGCAAAACATAAGTAGGGTGTACTTAACTACTTCTATTATTAATAGTGGTAGTTATAATTTCTGGGTTGGGTATTCTTTAACATGCAGCGAGGAGCTAAATTTACATCCTTGGCCAGTTTTCTGTGTCACACATCGCTACATACTAAAACTATTTGTCAGACGAGTGTTGATTTGAACAGAACAAGTCTCTTGCTCAGAGTAGCCCTACTCATGCTAAAGCTGTGCCTTAGCTTCAGGAAACACACTATAATTAAATGCCAATAGAAATTGTTAACTTGGCAATAGCTCAAGCGCTTTATTGCAATGAGGCCTTGATTCCTTTTATGCCAAGGTAATGTTAGAGCAACACTTGATTTATCCTGTATTTACAGGACCGTGACTAGATCATAATCTAGTTCCTGGGCTTTAGAATACTTCCCTGAAAAACAGGAGCAGTGTAGTTCACTTTTTATAATTATACTGTTGTTTTTATGGCTAATACAATATTCTTCATATGTAATTCTGAGTATAGACCTGTGGGAGCTGGATAGTTAACTGGCAAAGTTAAAAACACCAGAAAGGCAAAAAGCCTGAGTCCATTTTATGCAGAACATAGAGCAGTATTGCGTACATAGTATGAACGGGAAAATTCCCTGCTTTGTAGATGTATGTATTTCCAAATGTGACTTTGTTGTCTTTTTTTAAATAAGAAAATAAATCCTCTCATTCTCAAGCCACAATTCAGAGATGGTAGGGTTTTTTCTATTATTATTTTTCTGTTTTTCTTCAACCCCTCTCACTCCCAACATTTAGCTATAGTCTTGAATCTAAATAGTACCCTGTGGATTTTTGTACTTGGATTTAGTATTATTGAATAAAAACTCACAATATTCGCAGTGAGAAGGAAACAGAAGCTGCATTTCAAGCTGCAGTGTAATTTGGTTACTGAAGATTCTGATGTGTATCTGCTAGGTTAAGCAATAAGGATATTTATTCTAATGCATGAACCAGGTAGCAAGTGAAGCGAATGTCTTGTATACAAAAATCTTACATTGATAGTTATTCATTTCAGAATAAAGGAAGTTGCATGTTACTCGGCTGTTTCTTCTTCCCAGAGATTCAGCAGCACTTTTGTAAGAGTTCAGTGCTAGAAACAATAAATTTATATTCATCAGCTCTATTGTGCAAAATTGTACCGATCTGGCAGTTAAAATAATATGATAGTGCTGAGCAATTTGCTTCTCATTTGCTTAACTGAGGAAGGGATTCAGTCTTCATGTTCTGAGTGCCTTTCAATCTGGTGTATATATGATTAATGTCGGTGAGTCACTTCTGATGGGAATTTTAGCTTTTTCTCACACGACGAGATAGGGAGACTTTCTGCTCCTCCCACGACCAGTTTAAAAGCACTGCAAAAGACAGAAAGGAGGAGGTAATTTTTCAGGTTTTCAGAGTTGCACCCTATTAAAGGCAGCGAGGAGATAGCCAGTCTGTTGGCAATTGCTGCACAGGTGTCTGCAAACCAACTAGAACAGCTGAGATTGGCATAAAAGTGTAAGTAGATTGTTACTCGCTTGAGAAACCATCCATTTTCAGTGTTTATTTCAATTCAGAATTTAGCTGGGAGGACTGGTACTGAAGAAGGGGGAAGGAGGATTTGGGAAGGAAATAATTCTGAAGGTGCAGGAAGGCAAATCATGAAGTGAATCCTGTAGGGGTTCATCGTAGGAACTAGTAGAGCTCTGGAGACCTGTTTATCCCTGCCAGAAGTAAGCTGGGGAGAATATAATGCTTTATGTACATAGGTTAGCTCAAAAGCTTGCTGTAGCTGCATGTGAAATAATGTAGGCATGTCTTTCCCTATGATTTTAGAAAATGTTTTTTCTCTGTTTATGTATGTGTGTCTCTGCATAAAGAATATAATATATATTACATTATATGAGATTCAGTTATTTGATTATGAGATTGTTTCCACAAAATTCATTGAATGGGGCAGAATGGCTTCAGTATTGAGGAAATTTAAAGGGCTCCAGTTCATGTGTACCTAGAGCCCTTAGGAATGCCTAGGCACATAAATGTATGAGAAGTCCTCAGTGGCATTTTTCAGTGTTTAAACAGACTGCTGAGTTAATAACTACTGATCGCAGTAGGGCTTAGGCAACTGACTTGCTTCTGTTTTAGAAAGCCTCTGTGTGTGATTTTAGACTTCTAAGTAATGTTAAAATATGGTCTGATATTTAAATGTATATGCTTCACCTGAAATTTAAAGTCTACCCCACGTCACTTGTGACACTGAGTACAGAACTCTTGAGTTAGTGCTTTGTGGTTTTTAGTTTCTATGTCCGTATCATCTGTCTTGTTAAGCTGCAGCTGTAAGGTAGGACAGGGCAAGATCACCTGAGGCTTACCTATGCTATTGTAGGCAATTGTATCATATAATTCTTTTCATTATGGTAGTGATGTTTCCTATAGATAACATTACTGTCTATTCAGTGACCTCTAGAAATTTAGTCTTGTGTCTTCTGTCTAATACCTTTTAGACTAGCTTGTATTTCAAAACTGACTTAGCAGAAAGCATATGGCTATAATGGGTATAAATGCCATTTATCATTACATTAGTAATGGTGCTCCTGATTTGGGTTCACATTGTTGTTAGGTTTGTATGTGTAATTCATTGTATTACGGAGAAAAAAAATGACATTCAATTTGTATTACTAGCAGGTTGGGAAAAAAATTAACCCTTGGGGGGAGGAAAAGGTATTGTCTAAAGCACACAGAACCAACACTTTAGAAGGTGACTTCCATAAAAAGAAAAGATTTGAGAATGGTTCTGTAATTTATTGTGTCAGAGATTGACTCCTTCCCTTCTTCCCTCCTCTGTTCCTCTTCCAGCTCTGTTTGCTTTTCAGAAGTATAACGACATGCTCTTGAGTGGCTGAGAAAGCTTATTTCCTCCCTAGGCTGAGACCAGATAGAGGATGAATGCTTTGGTAGTGCTCTGCTAATGTGCTGATCTGAACATCAGGGGAGAAAACAGGTCTTTACAAAGATGTAAAATGAAAAGATTTTATAACCTCTTCATTAGTTCTAATGTTTGTTTTCAGTATTCTCTGTAGTCATTTTTTTCTTTATAGTTAACTTCTATAGCTTCTTCACAAATTGCTTTGCCCTGTTGGTTTTCATAATTCGTTTTTCATTGAAAATCTCATAATATAGACAGAGAAGATGTTCAGATCAGGCTCCTGGCTGCTATTAAATGCACACTAAATATTAAGCATGCATGCTGGTGGGTATTTGCATTTACCCTTCAAGCAAGGATAAACTGTTAGCAACCCTGCAAAGAATTGCTAAATACCCTCTAAGGCTGCCATCTCTGAGTTCACACGGTACATACATAGTTTTTAAAAAGGCAAGACCAGAGAAAAAGCTAAGAGTGGGTAAAGAAAAGCAGAGCTGGGTATGTGTGGGCGAGGAGGAGAGCGTTTCTCCTGTACTCTGGTTTCTTCTCTTCTCCGTATGGCCTTTTCCCCATTTCCCACGCACCTCTGTCATGCAAGGTTTTAATTGACTCTCCTGTTGCTCTCCGTTGCACTCTGTGGCATAGTATTTGGATCAGGAGGGGTCAGTTAGCAATGGCACTTACCAGGGACCAACCAGCACAGGGCCACCTCTGGGCTAGGTTTCCACCATGGGCTACCATACCATCTTTGAATTTACAAACCTTGCCACTCAGCCTGCTAAAGGACGTCCGCCCGACTGCTCCCTGATGGCATCTTAAGCTCAAGATCCCCCCAAAGTGCATTCTTGCATCCATTCTAACCGAATAGCACCTGGAAAAAGAAACCCTTTTGATCACGAACTCTTACTGTAACACCTGCAAACTACTGTGACAACCATTTTCTAGATACCCTGAGTATAACATAAAGTTTTTGTTAGTCATCTGAAAAGGGATCAGAAAAATGACTTGGTACGTTGCCTTCTCTGAATTCCCATTTTCTGTACAGCAGTTTGAGCCTCTGCACAGATGCCTTTGTTTTTATAGTTTACCTTTTCAAATTTTTGTGTCATCGAATACACAAAGGAAATGTCTCTTTCTGCCTTTTTTTCGCATCATCATATGTGTTATATAAGGAGAAAGAAATTACAAAAAGAAGGTTGAATAGCAGATCTTGTTTTTCAGCCACTCGCAAAGCTTAGAACCAGGTCTGCTTTCATCCTGGCTGTTATTTGCCACATGATGCTCAACAGGCATGAAGAGCTTTTCTAGCATTCGCCATTTTTTTTAACTCTGATTGTTGAACGGGCAGCTCCTTTAATAGTGGTTGAAAATATTTTGTGAATTTGTGCCTGATGGTGTGATGTAGCTGTAGTAGTGATCCCAGTGGGAACAAAAGGGAAAAAGAGTCTATAAATTACCACTAAGTTGTAGTCACATCTGCCCATTTCTGAAAGCCAGCCATTGCTCTTGCTGATCTAGTGAAGATAGGAATGCCTTCAGCTGAAAGCTCCTTGTAGGAGGCTCCCTTAGGGACTCAGAAGTATCTGATGAATCAAAGAAGGGCAGCCACAGCTGTGGCAAACAGTGGGCTCTTTTAAGATGCCTATATGAAACTCAATACAGATCAAGGTGACCAGATAGGTAAAATGGTAATAACTTTTTTTTTTTTTGAAATGTCACTTTTCTATGCTGTCCATAGAGCTCCATTTACTAATCTTCAAAAATGGATTATGCTGCATAGTAAATGGTCAGTGTACAACAGTTAAAAATAACGAAGTGATGCCATCTACTGTCTTAAAATCTTATTTAATATTACATTTGATGACTGAATTGTAATCCTAAGAAGAAATTGAAACAGCCTAAACTGAGTATAATGTCAGAGCTGTGATGTGCTATCTGGTCCATATCAAAGTTATGCAATATAAATATTGATTGTGATTAAATACAGTAGACTATAGAATGTCAGAAGGAAATGTGATGCTAGTGTCAATCCAAAATAACTCCTCAGTGAATCTACTTCGCAAATAACTAGAGATTTTTTTCAGGCTGCTTTGTTTTTGATATTTCTGAGAGGAAGATGTAGAATCCTGTAGAATAGAGGGTAGGTTGGAAGAGCATGGCACACTATCCCTTTAAAGTGTATGTTTATTAAAAGTTTTTTGTTATGTTGTGACATTCTTCATGTTACATCTGTATTTAGTTGTTACCCACAATGGCTTTACTTTTAGGTGCTTTGTGGAAAGAGTTAACCTGACCATGGACTTCAAAGAAGTTGAGAACCACATTTGTGTAAGACGTATTATTCAAAGAGAATTCACCCATCATCTCAAAAAGGTAGAACAGATAATACCATTTAACAGTTGAATGTATACACTAAACTAAATTTGAAATTAAGTTGACTATGGACTACAATTCTCAGCCTTGAAACGGTAGCTCATTCAGAGAATATCGAATGTTTATTTATTTCATGTACGTATATGTATTGTTAGGTTGGTTGGGGTTTCGACAGCAAAAGTTGAGGATGTATTTTCTTCAAATGGAGCTATGCCAGATTGTAGTTCACAGGTTGCCACTTAAGAAACAGTGAAACATCATAGACTGATCTGAATGTCCTGCAGTCAGCGGTGCTTAGCAGGTATAAATGGGTGTGGAACCAAAGAGGCAGGATTTATACTTAGGATTTAACTCTTTCTCCCTTTGTTCTTTGTTTCTTCTTGTAATGGTCTGTAAAGCGCTGAGATAATCTTGGCTTCCTGTACTTTATTTTCACTTTAGTGAAAATAATCTGAACCCTATGATGTAGACTATAGATTCAGTATTGCAGTGACTTGTAACTTCTTTTCCTGAATGGATATGCCTTGTTTAGTGTGGCATGAATAAGGATATGTTTGCACATAAATGTATGTAGAACCACAGGTTGATAATGAAATGTGTGATTTCTTGTGGTGGTTGGTTTTTTTTTCCCCCAAGTATCAATACTGCAGTGATGTGCATTTCTGCTTGTATGTTAAAAGATACACAATCTGCGCTTTCTGACACTTTTACGTGGTATAATTTTCATGGCAAAACTCGTTCAATACGTAAATATCCATTTTCAGATATGGTACACTAGGACCCTCCCATTCAAACACTATAAATAACAGAAGTCCTTCAGTTGCTTCCTCCCTCAGTACTTGGGAGCATATCCATGAGATTCACAAATGACCAAACCAACAGCGAATTAATTCCACAGCTAACGATCCCTTGAAAAGTCTTACTTTCCGGCTGCCTTTTAAATCAAAAGGTCTGCAAATGAGTGGGACCCAGTCCATGCTTTGACAGAGAGAAAGCTGTGCATGTATTTACATCCTTCTCATAGCTTGCCGTACCTCTTTGTTTTAAATTTCTGTGAAATTCCTTCTTTTGCAGCCAGACTGTCCAATCTGGAGCATCCAGAAATCATGAGATGGATTGAAAAATACGGAGGCAGATTTAAAAAATATGTGCTTGTTGGTTCTTTTGACTTTTTGTTTTCTAAACATTCACATATTTCTGAACTTCTCTGCAGAACTCTGAGGGCTCAAATCCTGCTTGAAGAGGCAAAATAAAATGTGAAATTGAGATTTCCATATAATCATGGGTTGGGCTTAAAAACACAGGAGCTTCACTGCAGTTCACAGAGTTCACTGCAAAATGGCAAAGTGTCCATCAACCAAAAGCTGTAACAGTATAGAATTGTGATGCATTTACTTACATGCAAATCTGCTGTTGTTAATGTAGCCCAAAGTGGGCATGAACTGTGAACTATGTGTTAGGCCTTAGTTGGGATAGTCTCTAAACAAGTGGGGCGGGGGGGAGGAGGGGGAAAGGACCTAATTTGAATAATACAATCTGTGAGTTCCTGTTGTATTTCCAGGGCAAATGCTACACTCATAATTAGAGCATCACTAACAATGTGAGGAAATGTTATGCTCTTGACTGTAGAAAACCTTACCTGAAGGCAACAGTAGATTCAAAGCTCTTATTGGAAAAGGCAGGAGGAGATTTTACTCATCATGAAAACTCAAGGAGCTCTTGAGATGATGTTTTAAAGAAGTTGCAAAAATGTACTCATGTTCTAATTAGCACATCCTTCTCAGGGGATGATGATTGGCTGTTAGCAAAGTTTTTCTGGAAATGTCTAGGCTTTTGGATAACATATGTCTTCTGCCACTCTAGGCTGGTTGTGTGTAAAACTGAACTGCTTCGTACGTGCAGGATAATGCAGTGCCAGGGTGGCCGGAGTGCTCATGATTCTGTGAGGTGATGTGGAAAGTGGAGTATGGATTGAAGGTATGGACGATGGGAAGGAATGACCAAGAGGTAGGGAAGATGGTAGAATGAAAAAATAAAAGGAAAACCAGGCTGTCAAAAATGGCTTCTTTTCAGTCTTCCCACCAAGATTTTCTTATGCTACACTAATCTTGACAATAACAAAATGCTTCATAAATTCAAAGTGTAAACGCAAAGGATTTCTTTCTGTTATTCTCTGGTGCAGTTTTTACTTTTATGACTCTTGTTCTTTTCCAGCTGAGTGCTATTTCCAGGGAAGCAAATTCATGCTTTTTAGAAGTGAGCAGTGCTTCAGGAACTCTCAGATGTGACTGAAAAAAAATACAAAACCTTAAGTGAAGTGTTGACATGAAGACCTAGAAATGCAAGGAACCATGCATATGATCAGTATTCATCTTCATTCCCAGTATTCCTGTTACAGGAACAGAAGTACTTCCATACCTTATCTGCTTTTTGGTTTTGATGCTGAATTGCCAGAAACATCTGATTCTGAGTGTAAACTCCAAATTATCAGAAGCTCCTCTTAGGCTTTGAAGTGCCATTCTGATCACTGTATCGTGGGAGAGGGCTTCTTGGTCTTGCTGCAAACCTCAGGTCTGTCTGCAAGACATCATCAGGGCTGACTTGTTGCAGTCTAACACCCGGTGGGAAGATGATTGAGTTAACGTGATTGCAAATCATAATTTCTTCTCTTTAAGCAGTAATACTCATTGCAGAATTTTGATTTCCGAAACAGAAAAGATCATCTTCCATGCACCTATGTACTAGGTCCGCAAATCCAATTTCTCTGGAAATTAGCAACAAAAGTGCAGCAGTAGTGTTAGGGATGCTTAGATTAGATGCTTGACTGAATAAATAACTGGTTAGGATCATGGGGAAGATTGCTGGGTCAAAACACCTTTTTCTCTTTTCTGTCCCTCAATACATGTGCATTATAATGTATTTTTTAATATGTTTAGGTACTTGCTGTCATTGTTAAATTGCCGAGCATTTAATTGTAGTTTGTATCATCAGATCTGGACTCCATTCAGCATTGGTATTTCCCGCTTGTAATGCTTTTCAGTTTACAGACTTGCATATGTGCTGTTGGAAATTAAAGCCAGAGATTGACAGTTGCTGTGGTGGTGTGCCTTGGGGAATAATTTAGAGCTGATTTACACAATCAACTTTAAAAAAAAAAAAAAAAAAGTCACAGAGCAAACCAAAAACCTGCCCTGTTAAACTTTCTCTGTATCTAGTTACACTGGTGTTTTCAAGCATAATCTGTTTTGGCCTTCTCTGTAGTGTCTTTTATTGATTATTTAGTTACTTCCTATATTTACAAAATGCTGGAAGACTGGGAGAGGAGCAGATAAACAGCATGCTGGCTAGGACAGGAGAAGCATCAAGTAGATTCAGGTGACGGCAGTTCAGACTTTAGCTGCTTGATAACTTTTCAGCAATTTTGACTTGCAGATCTGTCTTCATCTCCACAGTGTAACTCAAAACTGTGGGAAGAGAAGATAAAAAGCAATTAATCTTTTGTCTCTCAACAGTGATAACTGTCTAATGGCATACTTACAGCTGCCAGTAAGAGCAGAATGGAGTTAGTTTTTACAGACTTGAGTTGGTGTTGAGCATATAGTAAGTTATAATTCAATATTATGAATTCAAAGAGGGTCTAGCTATGATATGATCTGATGGCCACAGCCTTACTTTATAATATGATACAGTGTGTATACACAGTGTTAGCACTCTGCTTAGAGAACTAGTGTCTTTAACATCCCAGATCATTGCATGGTAAATCTTCCTGCCACGGTCCTTGCTGTTCCTGTGCTCTCTCTAGTTTCAGTCACTTCAGTTTGTGAAGGGTTACTGACTGAGTGGAGTTTTACAGATTCCTGCTGACCCAAGATCTTGAGGGAAATGTAGAGTCCCCAAATGTGCGAGCAGAACCCGCAAGAATCTGTAAACTTGGCTACAGAGAGAAAATGACCACAATCATTAAAACGTGAGATAATGTATCTCCCACGCACTAAAAAAAAAAACCAAACAAACAACCAACCCCCCCCCCCAAAATGCAAAACCAGACTGTATGAAAGCATTATCTAGTATGTTTAAAAACAGGACTGTATGTGTTTCTATTTTAAGATTTTTTAACATAAATTGATGTTATCTAACTCCACATGTCTCTACTGAGGGAATGTCATCTTGAGTGAACAGAACATGCACATCGACTTGAATGAATAAACAACTCTTCTTTGCCATTTTCTCTGAAAAGTGAAGGCAGGGAAGAGGGAATGTGATTTCCCTTGCTACCTTTAGCTCCTTCCACAGGTTGAGTGTGTGTCATAAACAAACAAACAAACAAAAAGAATTTTTTTATTGGAACAAATGGGGGGAAGCATGAGCCAAAGCCCTGAAGACGTCTCACCTTCTGAAACCTCTTGCCACTTTGCGTCACAAATACTCCTGATGTTCAGGATTTTGCACTGTATGAAGGCCACCTGGAAACCCGTCAGTGGTACTTCTCAGTTAAGCCTTGGGATGAGTGGCCTTCTTTGGGAGCTGCATGGGAATCAACCTCCTTGCTGAAATCCAGAAGGTTGAGGGTGGGTGAAAAATACAGTCAAAACAAAACCCTGGTTTTAATAAGCACCACGGTTCCTACTTTTCCAGTTTCCCTTGCACCTGGCAAGGGCACAGAGGCTATTTTTGAACTGTCTAGTCTATTCTTCTAAAAAGAATATCTTCTTTTTCCTCTTCTGCTTATTGGTCATCAAGAAGAAGGGATTTAGCAAATCTATTTGTGAGTTTGCCCACATGCTGAGCCCATATAAATGTTTGACAAAGCATGTTCATAGGGCTGTTGTAAGAGCGCATCTCTTCAAGAGCTATGTATTTACAAAACTGACTTGCATGTAGTTTAATCAGTCTAGCAGGCCGACTACCAAAGTAAATTTTTACATGACATTTTGTATTAAGGTAAGATTCCACCCCCCAACTTAGTGTTAAAAAGTTTATGCATGGACACAAAGATAAAATGTGAATGTACAGCAGAGTCATTTAAAGTTCACATTTCCGATAATTGATTATCGGAATTATTATTATTGATTATTCCAATGATTGATTATTTCTCCTATGGCACAGCTTGCTTGCTCTGTTGTCTTCCTGACCCTTTAGGTGAGACCCTTAGAGATGACATGTTAGAGACAGACGGTGGGACAGGTAGATAACTCAGCAGTCATCAGTGTATTGGCCTGCTGGCTCTGAAACGTGGCTGGAAGGATGCTACCGCACTTCTCACCGTTTGCCTCTTGGCTGTTCTTTCCTGTTGCCACTGAAAATCTTGCTTCTCTTTCTTCTGAAGATGCTTCTCCCTACTGTTGACTTTTCATCTTCCCCCCCCACCCCTTCTCTTTTCTTTTTCCTTCTCTTCTCTCCCCAGAGAGTAATTTAGGAGCATACTATTTTTGTTATGTGTGAGTATATATGTGTTATACTTTCAGTGCTGTGAAAGGTTGGTTATGAAATGGCTTTTCAGACAAGCTGATATAGTAAAAGAGAGAATCCTTCTCACAAATGTCACCCTGTTGTAATCTGAGATCATCATAGCTTTTCATTAAATGGGGTTGCTTCATCAGAGCTAACTGGGGTTGGAAGTTGCTGTGGATTGCTGCTTTCTGGGTACGCAGAAACCTCTTGGAGTTGATTTTGTGCTAGCATGGAAAATCTAACTAAAATGACAGTAATCATCCAGTTCAGAGCAGAACAGGGAAGCGATGGTACATGGTGTTGGCTGGGGACATGATAAGTAAAACACTTTCTTTCTTTTCCCCATGAACTTTGCCTGTCACGCTGGCTGGTACAGCCTCACTCTTGTCCTCTGCTCTCCCATCGGCTCAGCTGTGCCCAGCTGCAGCTGCTTTTCTTGTTCCTACTCTGGTGGGTTGTTTACAGACAGACCAGACTCTGCTCCGCTGTCTCTGCTGATATCTCTGCCTGACAGAATGGGTCATGTTTAGACAGGAAATTTAGCTCAAGTATAATACTAGGCTAGAGTGACTCCGAACCTGCCTGCTTCATGGCTTCTGAGATTAATGTGTTGCACATAGAAACTCATGGCGTGTCTCCATCCAGATGTGAAAAATGCTCTAAAATTTTATTCCTTGCAGCAGAGATGGTTGTTATTATTATTACTGCTACTATTATTGTTAAGCATTTGGACAACCCACTTGCAGTGACCTGATCCATGATAGTAATTCAAATGGTAGCTATAACTTTAGTAGCAATTGAAACATGAAAGAGCTGTAGATGCCAACAGCAGCTAAGAGTCCAAAGGGGAACAGGGAATAGCTGGAAAAAATACCACCCCTTTAAACATTTGCAGATGTATTTTATATAGCATGCTGTATCTACATATAAGGTATGTATGTGTGTATGTATGCAGACATAGTTTAACACAACCTAATTTTTTTAAAGATCATGTTAACTGTGAGTTAATCCAATGTCAATTCGGGGTGCCTTGATTACAAACAAGAAACTGAAATAGCAGTTTTGCTGAAGTTTTTAAAAGAATTTGTTTCTGGAAATAAGCGTGTTGCTCATTTCTCACAAGCAGCTATTTTTCTGGTGCTTGTCTTTGTGTGTGTTGACAAGATAGAGCAATATATGTGCCTCTGGTAAATTTCTGTTGAATTTTATTTACAATATTGAGGTTTATTTTTAAGAAAAGGCAGGAGTTACTAGGTGTCATATATAGTTTCACAGTGAGTTTAAGACTGGCGGAATCACACTTAGTAAGGGCATTTGATGAAGTTGTTTCCTCTCTGAACTCTGGAAGATTTCTTCCCAGAATGAAGCTCAGAATATGTTACATCTTTGAGTGCATTCACGAGTAAAGTCTACAACTTGACATCACAAGTGACATCACAGCTTGATACTAATTGTATGATAGTATAGTGATGGTGCTGTTTCACCTTACTTTCTCCTTTCATGTTTAACAAACACTAGTCATACTAGAACATCTCAAGATTGCTTGTCAGTCATTCATTTCTAATTGCCCACATTGCTTACCTGGATATTTTCTGCATTGGTCAAATTTTGCATTCAGATAACCAGATAACAGTGTTAATTACCGAGTAACGTTCTGATAGCTAAGTTCTGTAAAAGATAGTGAGGGATTTTGCCCTTTTTTAAGCTGTATTTTCCTTTTAGTGAAATGCATTGTGAGTCAAACCTAGTTCAGAAATGTCTCTAAGACCGTTCCTCCTCCTCCTCCTCCTCCTCTGCCAAGCCTACTGTCCTCCCTGCCCTTTCTCCTCCGAACTGTCAAGCTATTTCCCACCAGATTCAGGCTTTGTAACTCAGCTGTGCCTGATCTTTTGTCTTTTCCAAGGCTTGTTATGGAGTTTTCCATTGCGTGACCAGCAGTGTTTCCATCACAGCAACAAAGTGTAGGCATTTCTCCATGGGTAAATACCTAGTGATTCGGTGGGGGACACCAACATCTTGGTGATGGGACGGGAACATGCCTAGCTGTAGGATGGGATGGATGCTGAGGCAGCCCTTACTTCGTGACCCAGTGGTCACAGGCACTCCTGTGCACTTACCTGAGCAGATGTGCACTACCTTCTCGATGGGGAGTGAGCTGACACTTTGTCATGTCAGAGGTGTCCTTCCAACCGTGTGGCTGGGAAGGGACTGTGGAGCTTCCACAAGACAGAGCGGCGGAAGTTAAAAAGGGCAAGTAATCCAGACAAATGTTTGGGCAGGCCAGGTCTGAGCTGTTGTAGCTGGAGCTTCCCTGCTCTTACGTGCAGTGTTACAAACATGGACAGATCCATACATAGATGTCATGGTATAATGGAAGCTATAGTCAGCCTTCTGTCTTCTCACAGTACCAAATTAAATTTGACTGGGGAAATTCTCTGTTAGTTAAGACTGATATTATGGGAGCTGATATTATATTTACATCCTAACCATAGCTCGGAGCTATATTCCTTCCTCTGAAGAGAAATAATTGACTTATTTCACTATTACTGTTCTTTAGTTCTTCAATAATATTCAAGATCTTGCAGTCTCATAGTGGTTTCCTCCATCATAATGTTGACTTTATTATTAAAATGTGATTATACTGCTGAAATAGAGGGTTTTATTTCTTTCTTTTTTTTTTTTTTTATTCTGGAAATCCCTGATATACGCTTCTGTATTCTAATGGTAGCTGATATCTGCAAGAGGATGTCTGTCAGACTTCTTATGCATGCTACTCTGCATCCAACTACAAAAATGCTTTCTGAAAAGCATTCAAAATTATATTCTTTACTATAAAAACCTTTAAGCTGGTAAGGGGTGGGAGTTTTTTGTTGTTGTTTGGGTTTTTTTCTTTTTTGATAAACTGCCTCTGAAGGAAATGGAGTAGAACCTATTTGTGCAATTGCAGTGCGTCACCTTTAAGGAGCAGCAGCTCCTCATACAAATGGAGAGAATGAAAATCCAAAGAATGAAAGAAAAAAAAAATCCTTCTTTCTCAAGAAATTTACTTTCTTTGCTTTTTCAGCACCATCACAGATGGTCATATGGGAAACCTCCTCCTAGTTTAAGCTTTTTTACGTTTCCTTGCCTTATCCTGAAGCTGTTTACTCCTCTTTAATGCTGTAAAACTTTTTATTTAGACACTTAAAAAAAAAAAAAAGAATAACCTAAGGGCTTGTGCCATAGTGTATGACTCATCATGCTTTTTTTGGGAGAAGGAACTTGCTGTATCCTGGTGCGTATTCAGAAGTAGCCAAGCTACTAGGCTCAGACATTTCTATCAGGCCATACGCACTCAAGCTTCCTGTCTCAGGAAGTGGGTATGAAATTCTCTATCTCTCTCCCTTAGTCCCTGTTTTTTTTCATCCGAAGGGAGCTGAGTTTCTGGCGATCAGCTCCAGGAGTGGGATATGTGGGATAGGAGGTCCTTTTTGGTTTGTAGCTAAAGCAGAACTCAGAAGAAAATGTTACCAAGTATTTGCTTGTTCTAAAGAACAGGTTCACTTTGTTATTTACAGGCAGACTGAGATAATGTCTCGCAAATTAAAAATCTGAACTTATAAAAAAATTAATGAGAAGTATTTTAAAATCTATCTCTGTAGCCAAGTTAGATAGTTCCTCTTCCACATTTTATAATTCCTGTTTTTAAAGTGTCACCTTGTTTATGTGTGGATAAAACTTGGCTTCAACGTGTGTCCCTTTACAATAACTTTTAGTAAAATACCGTGATATTTGATGTAGCAGAGCTACATTATCATTATTCTAGAACAAAAGAATTCAGATTAAATAGGTGTGGTACTGGAAGTGAGATAAGCTTGCAACAGAAAATACTATTGGAGCAGCAAAAAAGGGTGATAAAACCCACAGTGTAACATGAAACATAAAGCTGTAAATAAAAGAGGAAGTATTTAAGGGAATATTAAGAAGCCTCTTGCTCAATGGCTGGTCCTGTCAGCTGGCTATCATATTTAAAAAGCTATATTTGAAGAGGTTTGTGTATTCTGGACATTTTTGTATAGGGATAATAAAAAAATGTTAAAATGGCTGTAATACTAGCTGTGTGTCATTTTTTCTTTCTTGTTCTTTTTTTGAATGTGCTGGAGACCCAGATGCATTCATTGCTGTCTAGGCATGAGGTAGAAACCACTGCAAGAATTGTCAGTCAGGGCAGCTTAAGCAACACTCAAATGCTCACATTGCGTACAATATTCCACTCTTGAGGTGGAGCCTTAATAATCAGCAGAAGGTGCTGAACACTGATGAGGAAAGACCTTTCCCATTTGTATGGCTGTGGCAAGGAGAACACATCTTCCTGTAATCCTTGGTTTTAGGCAAATTATGATGAAATGCCTCTGTCTATGTAGCATGCATAATTTGCAATTTGTGGTTATGCCTCTTGTGAGCATACAGCGCACGTTAGCTTCTCCCAGAGCTGAAACTTGAATATATGTGCAAGTAGTCAATAAGCAGCACTTTGAAAATCATTTCTCCTGAACACATGCAAGATGAGTCAGAGAGAAATGAAGATGGAAGGTGAATACAAAGGCAGAAGGGATCCAGCTGATATCAGCCCATATATCATTCTAGCACAGAAGGTGCATGTTTGCACATTCTGCTGGAGCAGTTTGGTATCTGCCTACAGCTGTATGACCTATGCTTTATGGCTGTCATAGACAACACACCATAATGTGTAGTGCGAATGCTTCCGTTTCTCTTTTAATGTAGATCAGTGAGGTGGCTTGACTCAACTGAAGAACGAGGCATAGATGTTAAATAATGGCTAGCTCAACTATGATTTGCCAGCTGTAAAGTGGTAATGAATTTCTAGGGTCAGTAACTTCTCAATCCAGTCCGCCCACATCTGTGAAAGCATGCCTGCGCATGGCTTTGTAACAGCACGGATATTTTTCATATTTAGGATGAAGATCCCTGGCGAGATTCCCGACTGATCTTAGCTGGTGAATTGATGGGATGAAATTGCTTGCTCTGCTTTGTAGTTAAGCCCTACTCTGTCGCACCTTTTTTGGACATAAATCTCACAGTTCTGCTTTGGGAACCTTGGTGCAAATTACAGCAGCCCTTGTTTATAGCTCTGGAGTTCTTTGTTCCAGCCCTAAGTCTGACATTCAAAATGCCGCAAGGTGGCCTTGAGCTGCTGGCTGCCATGTGTTTCTTCATTCTGTGATCTACAGATGATAAGTGGTAGTAAAAAGCAAACGGTATCTTGCACTTCATTCAGGAGCATTCATTAGCATAGCAGCCTGAGTCCTTGTCGTGCAAGTGCATGAGTCTGGATAAATTATGGGATACCATAGAAATAAGGGATGTGGTGAAAGAGAGGCAGTATCAGTAGAAGTGTGAAAGGAAGACTGGGCACTGGAAAACAAAGCTGCTTAGAATGTCTGCTCAAACACAAGATGCAAAAGAGAGAGACCAGAAGAAGAACTAGGGCATGGGAACAGTCCAACAATGTCTTAAGTGCAGCAGAAAAATGTCAGCTGGTTTGGGATTCCTGATAGGAAGATCAGCCACTAGTGCCTACTTAAAGCTACCGCTCTTGGTGGGCAGACCTGGGACCGACTGAGGACATCCCTCAGCGGTCCTCACCTAATGGCAGGTAACGATTGCTGTTAACTTGGGGAACAGATCAGTTCAACGCTTGCAGTTCAAACTGGTGGTTGTGTGTCACTGCTCCCAGAAGTCAAGTGACCTTGTTTATGCTACGTAGCTGGGCCAGAATGCAGCTGTTTCCACTGTAAACACTCATAGCAAGCCGGTTTCAGGGTATGCTTGTGCATATTACTTTGCAATTAATTCTGTGTTGACACACATGCTAACCCCTCCTCCCATAGTTGCCTAAGTGCTTTCTGCTGGTGTAGGCAGAACAAGTACATTGTACATTTTTGTTTCATTTTAGCCCTGTCAGAGACACAAGTGGGTTGGTAGAAAGGAACAAAAGTGATACTTATGGCACTGAAGAAACGAATTGCAAGGTGAAGTGGCTAGGTAGCTTGGACCCTTCTAGAAGAACTGAAAATAATATTGTGTGGAACCATTAATCCCCCAGTTTACAAGACACTTCACAGGAAAATTATGATAAAACTACTGTATCCAAGTCTGAAATTGCTTTGGAAGAGTAGAATTTTTATATATTCCTGAATGCAATCTGTGCAATACCACAATGCTCTCTTTTCTAGACAGCAATTAAAAATAATAATCCCATTAGGTTTGAGAACAGATTTGTTTGTGTTAATAGTTTCTAAACACAAAAACATTTAGGTATGAAAATATTTTAAGCATCAGATTCTGGTTGGAAATAGAACAGAGCTGCTGGGGATTGAGGGAGGTAAGTAAGAAGGTGGGAAGGACCTCTCTTCTACTGAACAAACATTCTGCCCTGGGTAGTGTCCTTGAACATGTAAGAGCTTCCCAGGGATCTTTGCTTATCATTAATATTGGCATGCTGCACAAAGGGGAGGAATATATTTCCACTTTCTCATGAGATTTTTCTTCAGTAGTGTGTGATTTGTCCTGTTTGACAGAGCTTTCTCAAGGGCTCTCTTTATGCTGGTGGTTTTCAGTCTCTTTTTTTGGTTTGTAACCTATTCAGATGTGTCCAGTGGAGGAGAATTTCAGCCAGTTGAGAGAAGGCTTGTTCTCTGTGGTGACGGAGCAAGGATCCCCTAGGAATGAATGACAAGCAGTGGTTGTGAAGAGGGGTTGTTTCTTTAGGTGCTGGGCAGGAGATGTGTCCTTGACTTTGCCTTTCCTGGCCAAGAGATGTTGCAACCTGTTTATTATGAGATGATGTCCCCATTGTACGTGTCTTTCCCATGAGGGAAGGAGTGAGAGAGGGAGTGACATCTGACAGATGTGTAGGCATTTTGCTTAATGCTGGAAGATGTAGTGATGAAATAAGCTGCATGGAGTAGTGTTCCCTATAATGCAGAGAAAGAAGGGAAAAAAGGAAGAGGGGGGCGGGGGGTGGGGGGGAAAGAAGAGGTAGAGGCAGGGGAAAAAAAAAAAGAAATTGAAGGATTTCAGGTAGCTGTCTCTATGGAAGTGTACCTTGGAGCAAAAGCCCTGTGAAGACTTTGTCAGCTCCTTGGAGGGCCTCTTTCTTTCTGAACAACGCGAAAGTGCCAGAAACTGTGTCCTTCAGCTGGGGGAGGACTGTGTTGTATGTGAGTGTTTTGGAGAAGTTCTGTATCTTGGAGGAAGAGGAACCGGAGTGTGGTTTGACAGTTGCCACAGCAACTAACGTTTTTTTAATGGAAGGCAAGGATAAGTGATGTTATAAAGTCTTGTGTAACTGACGTACCTTCCCCTGCTTCCTGCCAATTTTCCAGTATATTAAAACAATAAGTAATTTATGAGTTCAGCTGAGAAATGGCTGTTCGTTTGCCCAGCTCAGCCCCATTTGCAAGACTGCATGATATTTATTGAGACAGTAGAGAAGAAACTATTTACACAGTGGAAAGCAAGGACTCAAGCATCTCTGAAAAGTATACTTTGCAAGGGAAAAATGCATTTCTTGTTCTGCCTGAAGAAATTAGATGTGGATGTTACTGGCCTAAGCCTTCTTTATCTCATAACTTCCTTTCTTCTCATCCTCTCCTTTCCCCCCGTTTTTGCAAAGTTTTTTAAACTCCCTTTGGTTACCGTGGAATTATTTTATAATGTAGGAAAGATGATGTATTATAGAACAAATGAAAGATGATGAAAACTCGTGGCAGGAGGGAAATTCTGCTGGTGCTCCATGCAGCAGTGTTGCAGAACCAGCCCTGGCGTAGATGTGCTCCAATAACTACTGTCTAGGGAGAGAATTTAACCTTCGTAATTTTTTTAGGACCCAGCTGGCTGCTAACACCTGGGAGGAGTGATACCATAGCAGAAACCACACATCATGTCCCAGAGTATACAGACACTCACTTTAAGATACAGAAAGGTATCTTAACCTGAGCTTTCATTCGCCAATTTAAGGTTACATATTTAAGATGGTTTCAGTTTTACCAGTGAAATTTGGGGGCATTTTACAGCTGAATTTCAGGGGAAGACAGTTTGGCTAATACTCTGTTTTTTGAAATCTTGCTGGAAGTCTTAGGCTGCAGAGTCACTTACATAGCACTTTGCCTCCCCCTTGGGTTCTCTATGTAAGATCAGAATGAATTAATTAAAGGTAGAGTTAAGGTTACTGATTTGAATTGAAGTCTAAGTATTAAACCATTAAGCATCTTTATAAAATGAAACATAAATATGAACAATTATGGAATCTTAAATACAAGGTTACCCAATTTTTATACCAGTGTTAAAGCCTTGTTTTCATGAACCAAATGTGTTTACCTAGCTCTTTAGAAGTAAGATTTCTGTTACAGATGTCCTTGCTAATATTTTGAGCATTAACAACTCATAACCGGAGCTCCCAGGTTTGTAGGTTTGAATCCTGTGTTTCATTTTGCAGTTTTAAAAAAAAAAAGTAGTTACCTTTGATACAATTAATGACGATTTTATACTGTGCACTTACTAAAAATTATGACTGAGCTAAGAGCAGGTTTTCAAGTGAATGACACTGAGGTATTTAACTGGAGTAAGTTCACTGCTCTTCAGTTGCTGAGAAGCAGTGCATGAAGCATGCACATTTTTTTGCACGGATGAGAAAGTAATAAACATTTGCTACCAATTTTATGCATTTTTAAACTCAGTAGAGGACTAGTTACTACTTCCTTGCCATTCAGTAAGCCATTTTGTGGATTTATGTGAGATGAGAGAGATAACTGAAATATTTAAAGTAAAGGGAAGACTGGCAGAAAGCACTCTCTTCAGATATTTGTGTGCTAGTGACCATTTTTTACCCCAAGAGAAATTCGCAACGTTTGAAATGTGTGACATGAACGTCTTCCTCCCCATACCATCCTGTCCAGTCTTCTCTTCCTCCCACAACCCTCTCCTCTTGCATCCTTCCCTAGATGTTGAGACAGCTCTTAGTTTTTCTTTCTGTAACTCATTCACTTGCCCCAGTGACACAACCCTGTCTCTAAATCTCATTTACGCTCACTCCTTCAGGCTCCCTCAGGGTCACCCTGCTGCAATATTCTCCTTTACATTTCGCCATCTTTCCCTTAGTGATACAAACCTGCTTTCATGCCTCTCATCTTAAGAAGCATGTTACAGACTTGATTCTCTGTGCTATTCCAACTCCTGCCATCTCCTTTCTTGTTTTCATGTCAAATTTATAGATTCAGCTACCCAGAGTTATTCTTCTTCTGTTCTGTCTGGACTTCTTCCAGGCTGGCTCCCGTTTCTTCCACTGCATTTGACTGCCCTCAACCAGCATCCCATGACTGCCAGCTAGCACTGCATTAGTAGAGGGACACCAGAAGAACTTCTTGTACTTGATCAGTGTGCACTGTTTCTGCTTTTTAAGTCATGCAAAGTGGAAATCTTTCACTGAATTGTTAGTGTGTGGCTGAAAGGAAGATACTTGATTTCCTAGGGAGCAGATAAGGGTACCTGTGACATGAAGAACTATACGTAAGAGAAAATACCAACATTTTTATGCTTATATTGTTTTGAAATATGGAAAAATGTCTTGAGATAATGTGATGGTCAGCGAGTGATTACATCTACAGTATGCAAACCTCCCATACCTTTGAAGGTATGGTATCTCTCTTCAGCTGTATTTAACTGTTTCAGATAAGCTTCCCGCTTAATACTCTGGATTATGCTCTGACATGGGAGAGTATGCAGGTATTNACTCGCAGTTGTCTTGAAATTGAATTCCTACTAAAATGGCTAGAAATAGCTACTATGAAGTATTTTCAAAGTAGCACTAAACCAAAGATTTTTCAGCCTTCATACTGATGGAATTACAGACCAAAGGAGTGGAACTGAAGCTCGGTTTATGCAATTGATGACAACATTTTATTGTCAAAAATCTTCAGCATTATTGAAGGCAGAAAACTGTCATTTGGGAAATTGAACAGAATAGATTATGGTCCTTGTTTTCCAGCAAATGGTTCTCTGTGGTTCTTCAATGAAAGCAGGTGCTCAGTTGTAACAATAGGAGGCTCCATGTGCAGAATTGTCCATAAACNCACTGTTTCTGCTTTTTAAGTCATGCAAAGTGGAAATCTTTCACTGAATTGTTAGTGTGTGGCTGAAAGGAAGATACTTGATTTCCTAGGGAGCAGATAAGGGTACCTGTGACATGAAGAACTATACGTAAGAGAAAATACCAACATTTTTATGCTTATATTGTTTTGAAATATGGAAAAATGTCTTGAGATAATGTGATGGTCAGCGAGTGATTACATCTACAGTATGCAAACCTCCCATACCTTTGAAGGTATGGTATCTCTCTTCAGCTGTATTTAACTGTTTCAGATAAGCTTCCCGCTTAATACTCTGGATTATGCTCTGACATGGGAGAGTATGCAGGTATTTATTTGATTTTTTTTTTTTTTCCCCCCTGAAACTGAATATGCTGTTGCTTTTTGATACAATTCTTGGGCTTCTGTTTCTTGGGCACTCAGCTGGAGCATGCTAATGCTGATGGCAGGTGTAGGCGTGCAGCACACATTTGTAAATGGTCTGAACAACTAAACTTGGAGATTTACTGAGTGATTGGAGTATTACAGTATCTTGTTTAACCAACTGCTTCAGACTTTTCTGTAGATAAACTGAAGTTTCTCACCTAAAGATATAACTTGAAAGCAAAACTTGCATTTTGTCAGACTAATTGGTCATCACTCATATCAGTAAAAATGGAAGGTTGAGACAAAAATACACGAGGATATTCAGATATGTCTTATCCAGGTTCATTTAGTGACCTAAGCTAGTGCTAGTTTAAAACCTTTTGGGCATGGATATTACACGTGTGTTTTGTCTTAGGAAACATGAAGGAAAAGCACTNTTGTTTTCCAGCAAATGGTTCTCTGTGGTTCTTCAATGAAAGCAGGTGCTCAGTTGTAACAATAGGAGGCTCCATGTGCAGAATTGTCCATAAACGTTAAATTTAGTGGGCAAAATATTGGCTTTGAAAGGGAAGCTGGCCTGATTGGGACTCAGCTCATAATTATGATAGATAGCTTTTTTCTCCAATGTTTTGAAGTGTGTGTTAGCACTTGTCTTTCTGTAAAGTAGGTGCATGAGGTCACCTGGGGCACCACTGCATTTTATAAGGTAAAGGGAAAATCCGATTTAGTTTGTACTGATTTTACTCAGTTAACAAGCTCATGTGATTCCTCTGGAGAGACGTATAAAACTGTAGGCGTGACTGGGTTTCCGTGCTGTAGTTTAGCATTAATGCATCCCTAAATGTACAGATTTAAATTGAAGTGTAAAAAGGTTGTGGTACTTAAAACAAAAAAAAAAAAAAAACAAACCACAACCAAAAAAAGCAAAAGCAGTGAGAGTATGCGCAAGCTGTAGGACCCAGCTCCATAGCAGTGAACATAACAGCATCAACTGGGAGAGACGTCTCCTGGCTGGCTCCACGCAGGCTACCCTGTCCAAGGCTGAGCCCGACATCAAAGGGAGATGCTAAACCCTCAGCAGGCAGGAGAGGGAGGGAGCTGAGCGAGCAGTCAGGGAGGCGATGCTCAAGGTGTCAGTGCAAACGCTGACAAGCTGGGAAGGCTCAGAGAGACGCGGAGGGAGTGCTTTGCACACCGGACGGACGCTGGTGAGTACGACCCCTTCCTAGCCAGCTCCCTTACCTAAGGAGTGAGGCTTCGTGCAGTGGGCTCCTTATCTCGTGGCTAGCGGAGAGGTCACACTGTGAGGCTGCGGCAAGGAGGACGTGCCTTCCCCGAGGACTCCCTTGAGCGTCCCTTGATGACATCCCGTGAAGAAACACCCCCTTGGCAGTGTCGAGGTCGTGCCGTGGCCACCCTCCTGCGTGGGGGCTCCTGACGGAGACGCCTGGGGGGTGCCTGGTATGTGGGAATGCAGCGTGGGATGCTGGAGCACGGTGCTGTATCGCCGGAGCCTCTGGAGGAAGCTCTTATGTGGCGTGTGAAACCCGGCGAGTCAATGAGTAAGCTGTAGCTGCACGTAAGAGCGTAGTTAAAGAGTTAGCTACAGATAAGGGGTGACTGAGATATGTTGACTTTTGTTATCAAATAATTGATGCTCTGCTAGAAGGAGTTGGTTTTGAATTTGTTGAATCAGCTGTGGTCATAGCCCGTGAGTGAAACTTTTGACAGCTCCAGCCCTATTTGGACCAGTTGCAGTAGGTCTTGTTATCCAGGACCCGGTCCAGTATATGCAGAGCTATGGAGTGTTATCTCTGTTGCCTCATGTCTGCATATGATAACTTTTGGTGATGTGAGACCGCCAAAAAAAGACAGAAAAAGTTCTGGTAGCTTTCTAAGAAAGGCACTCAGCTCTTTAAAGGAAGAAGCTCTCTTTGATATATGATATCCCGGAGTGTTAAATGCGAGTCCAACCTTGCAACACAAAGGGCTGCAATATTTCTTAACCCAAAGACATTTGGAGAGTTTTCAGTGAGGCCTGGCCTTTGTTACTAAGGATTTATATGATCTACATTGCCAGGAATATTGATAGTTACATGTGGTTTTACAGGGAGGTGTATTTAGCATTTAATGTAGCAACAGCACTTGTGTAGGGGCTGTTACTTCTTTACAGCAATGCTTATTTACATTCACGGGTCTGACAAGTCTTTCATCCTGCTTTGCCTTTCTGCCATTTCCCAAGCATCGCGGCTAAGCAGTGGGTTCCTTGCTGCCACCTTGCCTGTGCTGCGGTGGTGAGATGTCTGGACTCTGCGCATGTGAAGGCACAGGATGAAGGAATTTCTCTCTCTGCTATGTGTGCTGCCTAGGCGGTTAATATCTATCCATCTACTTGCGAATATATAACGTCTCTTAGCAGATGCTGGTGTTTACACTCACTTGCTGGGAATGCTATTAGCAAAACTAGATAGAGCAAAATAAGAGAGGAGCATCAACAACTGTACTTTTAAAGCTCATTAATGAACAATTCCAGCTTCTGCCACCTGACTTTGAAAGTGCAAATCTCCTAACACAAGTTACGGAAAAAAGAGCAGCCATTTTTTCACCCATTCCTAGATGTGTTTGCCATGGAGTATCTGCATTAGCAAAGTCAAATTCTGACCCGTTGTCAAAATATGCATTTTTTCAAAAATAATTATTGTTACTTTATCATACTGTTGTGAACTCACGTGATTGATTTGGGTGGTAACTTCTTCAGAGGTGAAAATCAAGCTGGGCTGTAGCAGAGTGTAGTGGCTCTCAGCTTTTGAGGGCTTCTGTGCTGCCAGGGCGTTGCTTTTTCTGCTGCAGCAAGGGAGGCCATGGAAAAGCCTTTGCTACTTGCAATGAGATTCCTCTTCTCAGAGGTGAAGCTAATTCAAGGCTGTCCCCTTTCTGGAGCAGGAAAGTTGCATTGCTGAGAGCATAGGTTCCCTTAGCAAGCAGTTGTCCCCCTGGGCTGGAGGAAGGAAAGCTGGGAGATACGGTGATCAAAGACTTGCCCTCTCTGCCCAGCATGTACCACACAGAGCACCTCCGCCTGGAAATGAAGGCGATTTGGGACACTTGTACCAAGATGCCTGGGTCTGTGTAGTTGTCATTGTTTTTTTCCGAAGAGTAACAGCATGTCCTTCATGGTGATGGCCATCTCGCCTAACTTCTTTAGCTTACCTTTAGACTGAATTAAACTGTAGCATTTGTTGATGGTTAAACTCTGCTAATGGGTATGTTATATAGGAGATCAATTTAGAACAGAAGCTGGAGTTTTTTTCTGATAGTTAAGTCTGCAAGAGCTTTCACTCACTAGATAATAATCCCATGCCGTTACCTTGCCGTTACAAAACAGCTGCTTGGCAGTGGAGTGACCTGTTCAGACTGGACCTCAGAAATAGATAGGCAAGTTGTGGTTGGAAATAGAAGATGACTGTGGCAGGTTGGAAGAAAGCTAAACTGAAAAGCTGTCACTTAATGGGATTACGAAGAAAATCTTGATTTGCTCTGCATGTTGTCAATCTAGAGGCTTATTAACATGGTCTCATCATGGTTTAAGACTTCGGTCTCTTGTGGATCATACACCTCAGGCTGTAGATGTGCTCACAGGGATGTAGTAACAGGAACTGTTTACCCATAGAGATACAGTGCTGCAATGCCTGTATCTGTTATCTTTCATTATCTATCAGTCAGATTATCAGGTTTGCAGAATGATAATAAATCTGGCACGTTGGCTGAGGTGGTGGCATGGGTAATGGATTTCCTCGGCTCTGACAGCCTGAACACACAGGATGGTGGGTGGCTTGGGAGGGGAGCGCTTGGGTGCACTCCTGCCCGTCTCCACTTTTCCTCTGGGCGCTTGCAGGATACTCTAGTGCAAAATACATTTTAGGCAACTCTGTGATGGTGGTGCTTCAGACCTGCTTTGTGTCCCAAGGTTTACTTTTCCAATTTAGCATGCTGTTCCTTGAAATGTCAGCCATCTCCGGTGTTATCCTGCCTAAGTTGTAAAGTTCTCTCTCTCTCTCTCTCTCTCTCTCTCTCTCTCTCTCTCTCTCTCTCTCCACTTGGCTGGGGAGGCGGGGAGGTTTTGGGACCATTCCAGGCTTTTTTGTAGCAGCTTTTTCCACTGTCAGGCGGGGTCTGGCGCCGAGTCAGCCGCTGCTTCCTGGTTCTCACCCTTCCCTCGCAGGCAGACGGATGACCTGCCTTAAGGGAGCAACCTTTCTTGGAAGGCGAAGTCAGGCACAGAAATTAAACACTGACCATAAACATTAGCCACCTACGTACCCATGAACATATTAGTTCCACGTTAGCACTCCCTGGTGCAGTGTTCATTGATCAGTTAATTAGTATTTGCACAGTGCTTTGAGGATGGCAGTGATATGTACATTTCTGTTATCAGTATAGATTAACATATTACACCAAGCCAGAAACATTACTGAGATAGTTTATCCATATTCTGGTGAGAAAGGTGTGTGTTTATTAGGAGAGCTCAGTGAGGCACAGAACACATCTGTTACAGTTCAGAAGAGGAAAAATTTGATAACCAAGTGGGAGTCTTATTAAGGCACATCTTGCCCTGTGCTGAAGAGGAATGAAGATCTTAATTTACCTGTCTTCCTCTGTTTGTGGGTTGTAATGTCAACTAACTTATCTCCCTTCCCTGTTTCTTCTCTGGAAGACTCCTCTCTCATTTTATTTTGTGAGTGCATGAGTGCCATCAGTTTTATCTTGCCCAGGTATTCATGGAAGAGGATAAAGGAAGACACCCTTTAAGTAGCTAGTTCCATCCTGGGCTGCTCAGGAAGAGAACAAGTACCTTACCTATCTCTGCAAAACATGATCAAGGGGAGCTTGATCTGCACCCCGTGGCATTCACCAGGGCTGGGGGAATTCCACCTGGAGGTGTGAGTTTCCTGTTCCTTCCTCATCCTTGCTCTTCATGTTTCTGATTTCTTCTGCCCACTCCATTTAGTCTTTACCATTAAAGTTGTTTTTCCCTGGTGCCATGGTTAGCTTGGTCTGACTTCGTGTTTTGCATAACTAGATGTAACAGAAAATGTGATCTGATAATAATAGCAGGCACGCTTTTTGATCATGGTATGTGCATATCCATTAACTTAAGGAGAAGCTCGCATGCGCCTAAAATAAACTCATTGCACAGACATAAAATTAAAAGACTAAGTCATGTGAAATAAGAGCTTGTGTCTAGAAATCTCCATGGCTCTGACCTTGCCAATGGTTCTCTTCATAGAGGTGTTGCACTTACGTGGACCATCGCTGACTTCTGGGCTGCCCACCTCGTGGGGGAAGGTTTGGGAGGGGAGCCTGTACGACTGGAGGAACCAGAAGGGTGACTGACCTTGCAGTCAAGGTCTATTAATTGCCTCTTTCAAAGCAGTATGTTCCAGTTGGGCTCTTAGTGTTTGCTGTAACTCTGGGCTGCTCTCTTTTCTCAGCTGCAGGGGAGTGATTCGTTCCTTAGAGGCCTTCAAAATCGTTCCTCTCTCTTCATTAATCAAGGACTTAATCAGTTTACAGGGATCTAAGTGGACTTCAAGCCCTAAGTTTTTAAGTTCTATGGAAATTTTCCACTCTTTAACATATGATAACATGCAGATTCACTCAAGTCAATGGCATGGTACTTCTCTTGGGATATCATTTTCTGATTGATCTTATTGCAAGTAACATTATCTATGGACAACTGGTATCTGATGGGATCCCTTTGCTCCTGCTCGGTGAAGAGATGAAGCCTCCCAGGGCGGCTGCATTCCACAAACAGCTCTGAGTTGCTGGGAATCCCTGTGGGGCCCAAAAAAATTCTTAACTCGGTTGTTTTCAGAGAATGTTTTTCAATCATTTTACATGCCTTTGATGGTAGAATAAAAGTGATGGAAAAAAAATACCTGAGCCACTTCATGCTGTTCATTTTTGTCATGTTGTGATATTTGAAACGTACCAATTTGGTTGATTTTAGCTCTCAGGAAGAGAAATTTCCCATGGATGCTTTAGACTTGAGAATACTTGTACTTTACTTTGCTGGAATTTTTAGGCAACAATAATAAATAGTCTTTGCATGTGAACTTGTATCAAGAGAAACAGATATTAATCCCTTAGGGGAAGTCATAACTGTTTTGCTTTCTAGATGAATTTCAATTAATTTCATATGGTCTCACATTAATTTTCATCTTTTTGTAAGCTCTCCTTCTCTGTTTTATTCTTTGCTTTACACCAGTGTCCCTTTGCTTTCCCCAAAGTTTCATCTACCTTTTTCTCTTGTCTCTAGTGGGATATTCAGTACTTCTCATTATCTAAGCCTGCCTTGATTCTGTATCTTAGGAAACTCCTCCGTCTTCTCTCAGGTTGCAGGTTGCTAGTGTGATCCGCCCTGCAATCTACTGGAGGCTTCCCCTAATTCTTTTCTTGTCATTCTCTCCCCTCTGTGTTTTCTTCCCCAGTCTGTCCTCTTCAGTCTCTTACAGGACTTTTTGCCAGTTAACCGTCTCCTGCAAAAGCCAATTGGCTGTGGCTAAAGAAAATAAGGTCTTTTCAGTCATTGCTTATCTCTGCCTCGATTTCCAGCAGTGCTCCATGCCAAATACGTTGTATATTTATAGAGGTTACCTTTTTCTTCAGCAGTAAGTCGGTAGCTGTAGGAAGAAGGAGGTCAGCAAGATGCAGGTGATTTTTCTTAACTTCCTCAAGTTGTCTGCTCCATGCAAATATGTTATGCCTGTGTGCTCTCTTCCTCTATGAAAGGCTGTATAGCAAAGGTAGAGGTGAGAGAAAAGGCTTTAAATCCAGGTATGTAATTTTCTATCTGAGGAAGAAATGCGAAGCTAGCGGGTGTGTTGCTTGATGGCAAGTTGAGCTCATCTTTTGTTTTTCCTTAGATATATGTTAGGAAGCAAGGGAATAATTTTCTGTCAGGCAGGAGCTAGCAAACTGGGAAATACTGCTTTCAAAATTTAAAAATGGTAAATACATGGGGGAGGACTTCTGGAACAAGTGGCAGAATAGTGGGCTGCATTTCTATAGAACTGGACTATATGTGAAGGAAAAAATTGTTTGCTCTTATTCTCTTAAGTTGTCACTTCATGTCTTTTGTCAGGGTAATCATAAAAATGGTCCTTTCTGAGATCTTAAATGGCAGCTATAAACCATTGCAAGGTGGTAACATATGGGCATCTAACTGATAGCTGATTTGCTCTTACAAAATATCCGTCTTAGGGGACAGGTTTTGGAAGCGTGATTTCAGAGATACGCATTTCTTGTGTTTGCAAATGGTTAATGCACCAACATCCTTCCCAGTTGGCTGTGGCTGAGTTGTCACTTGTGGCCTTGGAAGTCTTCTCCTAGTGAGCCAACAGGTACGAAGATATAGAGGTCCCTCAAAATGTTAATATGCAAGATTTGGGTTGCCCTTCGGGCCCACTGGCCTACATGCAGAGCGCTGTTGCCTCAGTCTTTTTTCTAGTCTCATTCAGATGAACTAGTTTTATATCTTCCTTTTTCTGGTGCCAGTTCCTGATTCTCATTTCTCTAAAAGTCTCACTTTGGTTCTTAGAAGCAAATGAGGGCAATTAGCCTGATCTTAATTTGCAAATTACCTTTAAGAACAAATTAAGCTGAACGTTTTCCACTTGAATTCAGTGTTCTTGCTTCTACTTGTGCTTAAAGGTTAGTAACTTTTTAATCAGTATTCAAAGATTTGTCTGTCTGATATGGCTTATTGGTCCCACTCTTCCCTCTCCCTGCCCCCACCATACTTTTCCCTTCCTTTTTTAATTGTCTTCCTCCACCTTTGCTTTCTTTTATTTTTCACTGCTTTGCTCAATTTCCTGCACTTCATGGAACTGAACTCAATCTCCATGAGGTCGGCTTTCCCCAGTCGCTGCTCCTTGGGGCAGCCCCGTGTGCTCCGTCCCGGCAGAGGGAAGGCTGCAGCCAGGGCTGCTCCACTCGATGAGAGACCCAGCATCGTGCTGGCAGCGCTGCTGCTGCTCGGGCAGGGCTTGCGCTGGCAACGCAGCAGAGCATTGTGCCAGGCCACGTAGGCGGGTAAAGTCAATTTGATGTAGCTTGACTAGCTCCCAATGGCTTTGGGCAATGCGCAGAGGAAGCCTTGTAATCTCTTGTGGAAAGGAGATTTTGCTTCCCCCGTTGCTGCTGCATTTTTCCTCGCGTGAACTGTGTCTCCTGTCTTTTACGTATAGACATTCATTGCTGTAAGCTGTTCTTTGAGATCCAGGGGCAGATCAGGACCAATCCAAGGGAGACGAGTAGAGTTCTAAACTCTTCTGTTTGTGTCACGTTACGTGGTGGGGCAATCCCGCATGGTGGAGTTACAGATGAATTGAGCTGCATGATCCCCAGTGCTGCAATAGCTCCTTTCCAGTTCTCCGCATTTCTTCTCTGTGGGACTTTGAGACAAGCTGTGTGTAGCTTCCTAGGGCTGGAAAGGACACTAAGGCGTTACCTAATAATGGGGCCCTGCAAAACGTCCAGTGTAGTGGATAAAATCCTTTATTTTTGAATAACAACACTTGCCATACAGTTATTGTGAAATGTTCAATACCATTTATTCTTTCCTAGTGCAAGCATCCATGCAGAAGGACACTGTCAATATGCAGAAGAAAAATCTTAGTGTATGGGCAGCATAATGTAAAGGTTGGGTTTTGCTTTGATTAGAAAAAGCAAATGACTAGCTGGTTTGAAGTCAATTAAAGCTTTTTTTTGCCTTCTCTTTCTGGGTGATTATTGTTATTCTTAAATTTCTTGGTGTTTTAAAACAGAGAAAAGGGTAAAGTGATTTTTTTTTTTTTTTTTTTGGCCATGCGTTCTAAAAATGTAGAATATTTTTGATGAAAAGATAAGTGGGTTTGGTAGTAGAATTCTGACTTTCTGTTGGCTTCAGGAGATGCTGCCTTGACAGTTAAGCTAATAAGAGCTAATCTCTAGTAGGTCTAGCATCATGCATTAAGGAGATGAGAACAGAAAAAATTATGCCTTGGAGAGGGGTTTTGTCAGTGATGCTGAAGAGACGAGGGCCAGAGTCTGATGCCTAGACCTAAAGCCACGACCTAAGGCCAGACGGTATATGCGGCTCATGTTGTCACTGCTGACAGCAATGCCTCCGTAGCAAGTTTGTCACGGAGACAGCGAGTTCAGGTGAACCCTCCTCACTTCTCGGTGGTTTTGTTCCTGTTGAATGAAGCAAAACAAAAGCGTAGAGATCTTTAAGGGACTCGAAGTACAGTCCCTGCAAGTCTCGGTCTCGGGGGACGTCTGCGTAGTGCGGCGGAGGCACGGGTGCCCGGCGAGCACAACCCCAGCCAGCGGCGCAGCTGGGAGCCCTGCGCCCGGGGCATACCGAGCCTGTGCTCAGCCTGCGCTCACTGCTGGGACCCGTTTCGGGGATTTCTTAGCGGCCAGTGCTCACCGCTGGTGGCTGAATCACGGCTTTGCCATCACCAGCTCTGCTGCCTTTCTCTGGGAGAGCTCCGGGCTGACAGGCGGCATGGTGCTGGCTTCCCAGAGTCGGTCCAGGGAGGAGAGTTTTTTTTACTGAAAGAATTGAAGCCTCTTTCTTCGTTTTCCTGACTCTTTGGGAAAGTGAATTCTGACAAGTCTGGTGTAAATCCTCCCCCAGCATGCCAGATCAGTGACAGACCTCGCTGCATGGGTAGCAAATACTTCTCTCCTACCTTTCCCCTAGGTATGTCTGTTGAGGATGCTGCTACAGCTTGTGATCTGGCACTGTGCCTTTAATAGAGGTAACTTTTATGGTATAAGCCTGTCAAATTTAATTTAAGGATATTACAGCTAATAACTCCCTGTGCGAGTATGCCTTTTTACAGGAATATAAATGGTTTAGAATCTTTTGTGACATGGAGTGAGTGAAGCCAGTGATTTTAATAAAATATTTTAATTAAGTTCTCAGTTCTTGCAGAAAAAACCCTGTATTCTTTCTTATCCCATTAGTAAGGGAAGAAGTAAGATACGGCCTTGTGTTCTCAGATCATTTGTAAAAACAAAACTAGAAACAGTCCATGGAGATTTAATTCTCTGTGTTTTTACTAGAAGCACTAGGGTACTTTGTGACAGTGTCATGTTCTCATTGTCTAAAGTCAAATTCAGTCACAGTACAAGTTCATGGTGTGTATTAGGTATATCTCTATTTTAAGTACTTTTTTGCACATTAAAGTTATAAGATAGTCTTTATAATTTGGTATATCATAACTTTTCAAACCAATGTGACAATTTTTCAGGATATGCTCAATCACTGTGATATTTTCAGTACAAACTGTAAGACCTCAAACTCATCTTTTAAATTCCAAGCTCAACAAAAAACCTTCTTGTTTTGTTTTGTTTTTTAAAGTCTTTTTATTTTCTGCTAGTTACACACTTTTGTTTTTCCAGTTAGAGTGCTCACTGAGAAGGAGGATTAATGGAGGAACGCACCGCTAGCTACAAGAGGTGGATTGATTTTTGAAAGCAAGTGAAAATGCCTAAAATACTTCATCTTTTTTTCCGATTTCCTGGTCTCTTTAGTCCTGAAAGAGAAGGAAAAGAATGAAATTAAAACCAGCCTTACAGAGAGCTCTCGTGCAGTGGTGGTGGGGTTTGTGTTTTGTCTCTTTGCCAGTGGTGATAAGAAATGAGTTCTAAGATACAAAAAGAATGAGATTTGCAGCTTTTTCCCAAGTGAAAGCATTAGTGAGCTTTAAGTATAAAATGAGGAGAAAAGCAATGAGCTAAAAATCGTGGAAGCTTGTTGCACTGTTAGAAAAAGCTATTATAATCTTCCTACCTTCTGAATCACATAGTGAGCACGTACTATACTGCATGCTTGGTTTCTTTTAAACATAAAAGGGCATGTTATTAACTCTATCTGTTGCAAAGGCCGTGATGTTAGTACATTTATATTTTCCTGTAGGATGCAAGGTCCTGCAAAGTCTAATCTTCCCTTTGTACAGCATTGCACAGTTTGTTAACGCATGTTTCTTCCTCTGAAATTCCATGTAACTTCGTGAAGCTTTGACAGGACAGACTCGAGGCTGTATTGATATGATAGATCTGCAGTAAGAGATCTGATCTGACAGTCATCTGCCTGTCACAAATTTGTTTAAGATTTGATCTTTTGCTCCCATCTGACAGAAGCTAAACTGATATAAACCAATTCCAACCTGACAAGAGTGTGACTGCGCAGAGAGATATAATTGATTTAACTAACACTTTCTGGCCGTACCGGCTGGGGGTGGGGGCAGGGAGCGGAAAAAGCTTTCTTATTATTTCCTCTTGCTTTTTGTTGTTGGTGGACTCCAACAGCACACAGCAGTACAAGAAGACAGAACAATTTGGGTAAAATCATTAAATGAAAAAAATGCTCAAACTTTGTGTGCCAAAACATGCAAAGTTTAATTAATTTATGGCAAGTCAAAGATGCGAATCTTAAAACCACAGGGTCTACTAGGATGTCTTTCAGGTGAGCCAAGAATCTGGAAGCCCTGAAGTTCCTGGTGTAGAGTTGCCTACATGGAGACACTGGCCTAAAGTCACATATTTTGAGAAGTCCTAAATTCATTAAGTGAAACTAAGGAAGATGGAGGCATTCTGGTAAATGGTTTTTTTCCGTCTTTTTTCCCAGCCCAGAACCTCCTGCTGTAACACATGTTGAAAGTTTTGCTGTGGACCTGATGTGAGCTGAAAGTGCATTTTAAAATGGTTACCATTTCATGAGAATGAAAATCTCTGTGTTTCCAGTTCTGTTCCAGCTTTGCTGCTGCAGTCCAGAAGGTTAAAACTTAAAGCCATCTGGTCTTAGAGGAATGGGAAATATTTTTGTACTAGCTAAAACACTAAGGCAGGAAAAATGCAGATATCATAGTTTCCAAAATTTGTGATCCTCTTTTCCTAACGTAATGGTCAAGTTTTTTCTTACGCAGATAACCTTTTCCAAATATTCAACACTTCTGAACTTTCTGATTAGGTACAGGCAAAAAGTACTCCCTAAAACTGGACAAGATTTTTTTTTGTTTGTTTTCTGTTTTTTCCCCTTCATTTAAAGGATACCGTGGGCTTTTATGACTGTGGAGTTGCCTGAATACAAATGCATGAACATCTCCCATTTTTAGGCAAATTCCTTTGTTGTACAATATAATAAAACCAGAATTTAATTTACTGCATGAACTTCCATGTTCAAAACAACTTTCTGGACTGATAAACCAGGACTGGCACTTGAAGGTATTCCTTATAGTTGTTGTGGTTTCATCTTCTGAACTTGCTTTGAAATTAATCTTCTCTGCCTGAAGATCCAGTGGGTCAGGTTCACTTTGCAGTGCTCTGGTTGGACATCACTGGGAGCTGGTTGACACTGATGTAACTCAGTAATAAATCACTTTCTTCCTGCTACCAGGTATGTTGAAGTGAATGAGTGTGTCAAAAAGATGAGAATATTTTACCTCCTAGCTGAAGTGGATAAAACAAGGCTGGGGGATAGCTAGAAAAGGAAACTGTAAGGTGTATTTTGTTTACCTTGGTGTTATGAAGTAAAATTACTCTGAAGTAACATAGCGCTTGGCCTGGGTCTTGCTGGCAATCTTTGAGTTCATGTAACGAATATAGCGGTGACAGATTTGTTTCACTGAGCTACTGGTAAGCCATTATGGATAGGATTTTTCAAGCATGAGCTTTCTCATCTACCAGTTAAACATATAAGGCAATCGTCTCGTACCTCACTGTAGTCGATAGGAAGAGCGAGCACCTCTTTAGGTCAAAGCATTCCCTTCTAGGGTGCCGGGATGGGTGGGATAAGTTGCTAAATAGCTCAAGTTTGTCCATACAAAACCCAGCCTACATCTGTGATTCAAGAGAATAGTTGCACAAAACAGATAGCAAAACTTCTTAAACTAAGCATGTACTTAAATGTTTTGCTGACCGGCAGATTCGCCTTCTATCTGAAGTTATTAGGAGCTTATTTTTACATGAAGCATTAGCAGTGAAAACAGTGTTGCTATCTCTACTTCATTCCTATGGAAAGATGAATAAGATTGGAGGAGTTTGGAAAAGAAATCCAGCCTTTTGGCCCAGAGTGGCTGCCAAATCCGGCACATCACGCAGTGGCACACCAAATAGTATCCAGGTCTCAGAAGGGCGAGTTTTCATCTACAGTACTAAACTTTTTCCTTTGCTATTCATGAAAGCAGAATAATCTTCAGAAAGCAGTAACGGCACAGAGCTGTCAAGTGCCGTGTGTTAACTCTGAGACCAAGACGGGTGACTCTTTGCTAACGCTCCTCTGTGCGTGCGGGATGTGTCTGCGCGGCGCTGCGCCATCTTGGCCAGCCGCGTGCCCTCCATGCCGCGGGGAACCGCGTGGGGTTTAGGTGGGCCCGTGCTCTGAAGGGGCCCCTCCCTTCTGGAGGTCAGCTCTTGATGCCAAGGCTCCTTCCCCAGCCGGTGGCATTGTCTCACGGATCAGACAAGGCATTCCCAAGAGGTCTGCTAAAATTAACCCCGGTCAGAGCGTTTAGCGTACAGACCAGCTAAATCTTCATTCTCTCCTTTGGAATTTTCACTTCATAGTTCTGTGTATGTATGGATGATGTTGCATTGCAAAGAAAGAAGGGTATTCACTGTCAAGCTTAACAAAAGTGAGGACTGGATTGCTGTTGTAGTCACAACGTGACTGTAACACTCACTGGCGTAGCAAATGTTGTACCTCGGAGGCGAGTGGTCAAGATCCAGCCCTCTGCCTTTCTCAAATTTTTACCATCTGTTACAAGAGGAGAAAAACCCTGCTTTGGCTATCATTATATCAGGAAAAAACAATGCTCGTATATTAGCATCTGAATCTGAATTAAAATAAACAATCTGTAGATACCCAGAACAAATCTTCTGCAGTCTATTTGGAGAGTTGGATCATTCATTATTAAGTATTTGGTGGGAACAGCAAATCGGTGATAAAATGCCTTTGGATTTTGGAATTTATCTGGAGACAAAATGCAAATGTTTGAACTTTTTTTTTGTTTTGGTTTCCATTGTTTCTGCAATCTCTGAGGGCAGTTCCCTTTAATTTTGAAGCCCAGTTCATGAGTACCAAGAGCTAAAGGACTAAATGTCATTTAAAAGTAATGTAGCAATACTTGCCAACAGCACAGCTTTAGTAGATTCTGAGAGAGGAATGTGGGAGCAGTCATAGCCTTAAAAAAACAACAATAGGTTTTAGCAACTGGAGAATCTGCAAAAATATTTGAGGGCTGTGCATGATCCCTTCTTGCTCTGTTGAGTTTTTGCTTTCATGTTTTTTTGGGGGCTGGATTTTTTTTTTGAGAAACCTCACAGGAGACTTTCAAGAAAAAAATTGATAAAAATATTTACTTAAGAGCTGCCTTGAAGACCACCCCCTCGCTAGAGTTACAGTTTTCTTTTCTGCTTTTCCTGGCGGTTTTGTCTATCTTAATGTAATGTTCTTCACAGAGTATAGAATTTTGTGCCAAATTTATAATTCACATATCATTTATTATTATAACGGTGTGGTGCATTTGTCTTGCTAAAAGTATTATCTGAAGTGACCTCTCTGCAAAAGTGTACATCAAAGTTAAGGAGGTCATGCTTTCAAAGTGCTGCCATGAGCAGAGCTAAGAAGTTGGGAGGAGTTGATATTTCCACTGCAGGAACCTCTCCGGTTCTCATTGCATTAAGAAATAATAGGTTTTCATTGAAAAGATTTCTCAGATTCAAAATTCAGTATTGGAGGAGGAGGAGGAGGATTGGTATCTATTTGCACACAGTTTTAAGCAATCACAGAACTGTCACCCGTGCCTTACCCAGAGAGTCAGTGGCCAGATCTCCATACAGGGAACATCCTCGCTCGCCCCAGTGACGAGGAGGAGCAGAGTGGATGGGTGAATTCCTGCTTTTGGATCACATCCTGAAAGGCTTTTCGTTTCCCAGCACTTAATGACTTCATGCCTTTAAAAATAAGGCCCTGAGGTCTTCCATCATTTGTATCATCACAGTTGGGAGCTGAAGAAAAGTAAGGTATTTTGCTTTTCTTACAATAAGCCAATTTAGGTCATGTCCTGTGCTAGTCGTACTGTGTAAGGTCATGAAAACAAGCTTAACTTAACTGTGTAGTTTGATAATATTCGGAAATAATTTCAGAAAACAAAATTGTATGACTAAAATTTCAATTTTGCTGTATAAAGCTCGTGGCTTCTGAAGTATTTAGGTATGTATTTTGCCAGCCAGACATGGTGTTTCTGCTGTCTTGGGGTGAAGTTCAAGGACAAAAGAATCCAAGGTTTTCATGGTGATAGAAGTTAGGCTAATGCACTAATTTTTGAGTCATGTTTTCAATTTTATTACCGTTAAACTTATTAAAGTCTCAGTAAGGAAGGACATTGCAGAAGTGCTGAGTAAGGCATAGTAGGTTACAATTGTTTTTCCGTACCATGAAAAATAAAATGCTAATAGTAGTATAAATCAACCCAAATGTTTTCTATGGCTTATAATTTCCATACTCTGTGAGCATTCTTTAATTAGAAGGTGATGTTAATGTTCTGCATTAAGTAGGAAAAGAAAGGGCTGAACAGTAGTTTGGTTGGATAGTAGTTAGCTGAGGTAAAATCACGGAGTGAAAAATGCTTATCTGCATTAACTCACAGAGAAATCACAAGTACCTTTTTTTTGCTGGCACAACTAAACTCTAAAGAAAATCCTTATGCAGCCTAAACTTCCCACTCTGCTCCACTTACACAGAGCCTGTTAGTGTTTTAAATACTGTTGATCCCCTTTTTTGTCCTTGTGGATGTAAGTGAGAATATCCCTTCTGCTATTGCTTTTCAAGGAGTAATGGGATCACCTTCTATCCTGCCAAAGAGTGGGGGGAATAGCTCTTTTCCTTTAGAAAGTTAATTTTCTCTGAACTAAAGGAAAAAGATCAAATAGGCAGCAACAGCTCCTTCTTATGCTTCTCAAAGTAGGAAAATAAATCTCGTAGATCGTAGGCCTGCTTATTTCATTTGCCTTTCAGAAGTTGAGGAAAATGTCCAACTGTTCTCTTGTCCCAGGAGAACAGAAGAGAGGGGCTCAGAGACAGTGGGATCTCCTCTTAGGAACTGGGAAACTGTAGCCATCAGGGACCCCACTGTGTCAGAACAAGTCCTTCATGGGGTTTTTTGTTCTAGTATCAGAAGAATTGTGCAGGCATGAAAACAGAAAAAAGTAAAAGAATAAACTGAGCTGAAAAATCTGGTTTAAAATGTGCAATGAGGAGAGCACTGCTACCGTGCTCTTTCGAGGTAAGGACTGCCAACAGCCAAATTTGTTGCAACTTGAATACAACAGGGTGGCCAAAGGAAAGATACCCTTTGTATTTTGAGGGATTTACTGATTTGGCTGTCATCAAATAGCACACGTTATCTTGTGCGTAACTGCTTGGACATAAAGTCCCACTGACTGCGGTGTGGGTTGGCGAGTAGGTGAAAGAAGTACTTACCACTGTCTGTAAATAATACAAGTAGCTTCATCTGTTAACCGGCGTGTACAACTTCCTAGGTAATTTTAGAGAGGCAACCCCACTGTCTGCTTTATAAGAAAACAGCATCAAATGATAACAAATGTATAAATCAGCTTTGTAGAAATAGTCTTGCCTGACTTGGAGTACGTTGAGGTTTATGTCATTTGACCTTAATCTAGATGAAGCTCAGGTGAAGCTCAATGCCAGTTTTGAGAGTAGTGTGACCCTGTCAGTAGGACTGAGAGTACCTTGGAAAGACTTGCCTAGCATAGGTAAATGTTAAGTAATGGTATAGCACTGGTATTAATGATAAATGTTAGTTATTTTTTGTCGCTAGTTAAAACTTTGCTACTACATGGTATACACACAAGTTCACTCTTACAGAAATATTTCACATAGCTTGGGCAGGAAAAATAAAACACAAAATGTAATATTACCTTTTTTGTACGAGTTTGAAGAATTGATCTGATCAGTCACAGGCAAGAATCTCTTTTTCATTTGTATTCCCAAGGTCAGGCAGCAGGCAGCACAGGTCTAGCACAACCACGGAAGCGGAAGGAAAACCAAGGAGATGCTTTTCTCTCTCTCCTCTTTCTTTACTCTTGACAGTACAGCTTTGTGTCTTCTCTCATTTAGGGCATATTGCAGAGTGTGAGTAACTTCCTTAGAGATACATAAATGCCACAGTTGCAGGTGTATCTGCCTTCCTGCCTCCTGCTCTGCTGTCTTTGGCCACGTCTACACAGAGAGATTGAACCATGTCAGAGAGCATCCTCCGGTGCTGGGGCTCAATCATCTGTGCTGTTGGGTTATCACCAATGTCTCTGATGTAGCTTAGGTCCAGACCAACTCCCCGAAACACTTCCTGAGTTAGCTCAGGCCAGGGATTATTCGTGACAGACCATTTGGACGTGGCCACTCTGCAGAGGGAGGCAGTTTAATAGTGTGGATTAAGGCTGTTCCCTGCCAGCTGGGTTGCTGCCAGGGCGTGAGCCCAGGCACGTGTATTTTGTGAATATAAATTTCAGCCTCTGGTTATATGGGCTTGTGGTTTTCTCCATCCTGAAATGAAATTGCACGACTCCTCAGCCCTCAGCCTGAGCGAGAGAACTTTTTGGTCAACTGTCCTTACCAGCCACAACATTGGGAACATCACGGGGCTGCTGAAGCTTAGCTGACGGCTGAGCTAAAGTAGCTAACCATATGTGTGCTCTTCGACTGGCAAAATGCTTTGTAAATACATTAATTTAAACTTTCACTGCGTTCATTAGCTAGCACATGGTGTCTTCTGTAGCTGCAAGTTAACAGTGCTAACACAGATAGTAATTACACTGCTGTTGATGCACCGTCACTTGTTCAGCTGCGTAACCTTGATCACATACATGCTTCTTGACTCTGGAGACGTTTGTCTTCTCCCTTGGTGTGCGTAGCTGCTGGAGGCTGGAGCTGTACCACCACACCAAGGCCACATCTTGGCTCCTTGCATGGGTCCTGCCCCCCCCACCCCCCCGCAAAGAAACGCAGGCGGGTTGATCAGATGGGAGCCCTGGTAAGACCTTGCAACTTCCCCCTCAGCACTGTCTGAGCAGGGTGGGTGCCATGGTGTGTCTTGTTGAGTGTAGGGACAGCCCTGAGGGTCACACACTTCCTGATAAATGTAAAATATAAGCATCTGTCATTGATGTGCATGAAGCTGTGCTTGCTCTTCAGTCAGGATTGGCACCTCCTTTGGGGACAGTGGGGTCTGTCCCCAGCACTTAGAAAGCTTCCTAAAATCTTCAGAGCACAGTGCCGTACAAACAGGAACGGGAACATTCGGGATCACAGAAGTACTAGCAAGGTGAGGTTTGCTCTTATCCCACTGGAAGAGACTCCGCCTTGTAAAAGGCCGTGTAACTGTATCCTACATGGCTCTCTTCATGTTCAGGCCCAGTTAGTACCTCTGTATGGAAACTTGTTAAATATGTAGCAAATTAAAACAGTTAATAACTTTTTACAATGTGTTACAAGTTTCAGTAGGTTTTTTTGTTTTGTTTCTGTTTTGTTTGGTAATGCTTTAGCAGGGCACGGTGGGAATTTTGCAGGCTGCACCTAGGGACGTAGAGTAACTCAGCCTGGGTGGGAGGTGGGGGGCACAGGAGAAAGTTAAAGGTCTTCATCCTTGTAATAGCCTTTTTTCCTGCTTCTCAACCTGTAACAACTGAGCATTCTCATTCTGTTAATGCTATTTTGATAATGAACTGCTCTAAATGTATGATAGTTTTCTCTTAATCTGCCGTTGCATTACAGATAATGAATATGCATGCGCACACACACATCTGCTTCCAAATTTTATGTTGATATCTTAGAGCTTCTGCAGGGCCCCAGGTGTATCTGTGTGCTGCACTGGTTTCCCCTGGATTGTTTTACTGGGGAGGCAGAGTCCAAGATTTAGAAAACAGGTTCTAGATCCAACACAGCACAAAACCCACAAGATGGCTTAGATGAATGTTTCTTGGCTTGTGGGTTTGAAAATCTATGGTGGCTGTCAGCAGAGCCAATAAATTCTCCATCCTTGGCTTTAGGCAGTAACACAATGCTATTGGCCAGGTAAATGTCTGCTCTCTGGAATTGATCTTCTATACAGAAGATATATCTTTATAGAAGGTACCTTCTGTACAAAGAAAAGTCTGTGAGAAGGTGTGTAGTGTCACTGAGAGCGAAGGAGCAGATTCTGACTGTGTTTACATGAGGAAAATGCTAAGTGATTTAATAGCCTTATTAATTCAAACTGGAATGAGCAAATCTGGTGGTAAGGTCAGTGGGAAACAAACACTCTCTGTAATTTTTTACATTCAAAATGTGGGTCCTAAATTTTGAAACAAGATACTTAAATAAAAACATGTGGTAACATCCTGATTAATAATGTGTTTTCTTCAACAGCAGCGTACTCTACAAGCTGACCTTTCAAGCATTTTGTTATAAAAAATTTTCCTGTCTTTATTTGAAGCATGATTGTGCGGATTTTATGCCAGCATAATGTAAACCTAAGCAGCTGTAGGTACACAGATCAGTAGATTATCAAAATCTTTTTGTGCATCTTGTGTTAGTAAGGGCAAAGAAATTTTTTTTTTTTTTTTTTTTTTTAATTTTGGAGGTTGCGAAGGCAATCTGTGGTGTTGTCTAAAAGAGGTCTGTATGGCCAGCCCAGGCCTACATTATACAGCAAAATGCTGAGAGACTGTGCTATTTGATGACAGAAGTGCTTGGGAGCTGGACAGTCATCCCTCGGGCGCCGCCTGGGCAGTGGCATACAGCTTGGACAGCCATTTTCTAGAATAGCCTCAAGTAATTCACCACAGCTTAGACGACTCATGGGTTAAAAGGGAACACACAGTTTATGAGAGGGGATCATCTTTAAAATCAGACTGCATTTGAAATACTGTATGTGCTGTAATACTGAAGAGGCATTAAGCAGAAGATAAATGACAGTCCTTTTCCTTCCTCATCCCTCTGATTTATTGTTGTATTCTTTTGTGATGTTAATAGGTGTTTAGTTTGTCGTGCGTTATACAGCAGTGGGTTTCCTTTTGTGTGTGTCCTTCAGGGCTGAAGGGCAGAAGGGGGAGTAGTGACCATAAAGGACTAGAGAAAAACGTTGAAGAAAAATAGGTAAAACACGGTTAGAAACCTAAAACTGGTGACAACTGAGGTTGACTGTGTGCCTTCACGGCTTTCCTCTCGGATGACTCCTGAGTCCCAGGGTGGAGATGAGCGCCTTTGAGGGGGAGGACGCTGGGTCGGGCGGAAGGCTGTGGCTGCAGACCTGCCGTCTGTCAGCTCTCCCTCTGGAGAGGACCTGTTTGTCTCTTGCAGGGACAGCCTTCTGAAGGGACAGTGGCAATGTGGTGGGACAGATGGTTAGCTCATTGCTAAGTTCAGTAACATTTATCACATATTAGTTCCTATTGCAAAACGCAAGGCATTAAATCGGTTGTGTGAGGTGGTATGGTTGAAATGATTAGCTAGTCTGGAACATATCCCGGCTCTCTTCTCCAGTGAGATAAATGAGCTGGGTCAGTGCCTCTCCCTCTCCTTTCCTCTTCAGTCTGCTCCTTCCTGCCCTCTCTCTGTCCTAGGTTTCTGAGAAAGTTTTTATCTGGGTAATCTAAAGTTTTAACGACTGTTTATCTTGCACAGTCTGAAGTGCTTCTTATCCTCTCACCCATGGTACAGTGAAAAAACAAGTATGCACATTTTGTAAAGACATCTTTAATAGGAGACGTGATGGATGGCTCTTAGAATTACTTCTGTAACTACCAGAAGAATTGAAAATAAATGAGAACCTGAGAGATGCGGTCACGCTCTAATAGTTGGCATCTTAGTCTTTTACTTTAGAGCTTAAGGCTTGGGTACAGGAGTTTACTCCTCTCTTAGTTATACAACTATTTGAATAAAACAACTAATCCAAGTAGAATTTGTTGATTCTGATCGGGAGCAATGCTAGGAAACAATATCAAAAAAACTCTGAAGACTTTCTAGGTTGGTAGAAAATCTTTATTGGCTTGGAATACTGTATAATAAACTTTGTCCTCACAGATAGACATTTCAGATGTCAGAAATGAATGTTTCAATATACTTTTAAAGACTGGATATTGTTTTATTGTGTGCTTTTCTGCACATCCATAAAAGACTATATGGGAAAGAAAGAGTGAAATTAATTTCCAGAGAGAAGTGTTTCAGATACTGGGCATTTTTCCACTGAACATCTCTATGGAAATCTGGAAAAAGTGTTATTTCAGTTCTCTACAAGAAAATAATGCTCTAACTGTACTTCTCTCCCACCATCAATAAACTTGAGAAAATACTTCTGTAATTATTCACTGGTAGAAAAAAATGAGCTTGTTTTGGGAAGAGCAACTTAGGAGTTTATTTGCTTTTCAGCAGAGTACTCTTGGAAGTGTGAACTGTGGACGGTATTTGCACTATTGTCTTCTGGTCTGCTTTCAGATAGAAGCAGTTTTAACATTTTGGAAAAGATGTGGGAGGACAGTGTTAACTATATCATTGCAATCTATGGATGCTCTTTGCATTTCTCTATTGCATGCTTCTCTCTGTAGTCCGCTGTAGCCTGAATGCCTTCTGTATAGGGCAGACTGGCAATAACCAAGTCCCTAATGGACTTGAAAGAGCTCTGGCTCTTTTCCTGTTTTGGGTTACAGATAGTTTTTTGAGAGAAGATAGTAAAAGGCAGGGAAGTTTAAGCTGTTATTAATTTATATTGGTTTCTAATACTCACTGTTAGTTACATAATACCACGATGCATTGCAACTCTAAGTTCAACACATCAGTTTTTATGATGAGTATATTATTGCTTCATCTGACATTTTATGCTCTGTACTGCGGGGGGGTGGGGGGGGTGGCGTGGAAAGCATGATCCTACTTTCAGTAAAGTTACTGCACATCTGCCATTCATTTTTGTGGGAGTTCATGTCCTTAGTAACAGAACTCATTGGGATGATTTTCAGGATAAATTTTTGTAGTGCTGGAAACTGTCCTTGCAGAGGTTGGCACCAAATTAGTTGAAAACCAGTAGTAGTATAATTAAAAATTGCGACCGACTGTTGTTTGTTTCGTAATAGCACAGCATGTGCCCAGTTCCTAGGGGAAAAGACTCTTGCAGCAGCTGAAGAATGCAGCCTGTGATCTCCTTCTTCCCAGGGACGCTCCACCCAGCCCCATCGCTATAAATGGCAATTGGACTTCAGGGAATTACAGCAGGCAATGAACTAAGCAAAGGCAGGTTCCTCTGCAGCTGACATTTTCATTGCTGGGCATGAAATTAATAAAATGAAGAATGACCTTGAGCTATTTTCTGAACATTGCAAGGGCTGCGGCTTCATCTGGGGCACGGTCTGGATTCTGTAAGGATGGGTTGGTGCGGTGATGGTGGTGGTGGTCCAGCTGAGCTTGGTCAGAGCCACTTGTTTCAGGGCACCACGGAAAGCTACAGCTGAACGAACACTCGGCCTTGGGAAATTTGTTGGCAAATTTGCCACAAACCCCTGTGTTTTATCATGCAGCTGTGGAGGTGGCCGCTGATAAGTGTGTTCATCAGGTTCCTGCTGCCTTGGTAGCAAAGGTCAGATCTCGGAGGAAACTATGGGTGCTCAGCAGCCAGGGAAAATGGTATTTAAGGGTGGAAATAATCTCATCTCGCTATATGTCTGCAATTTAGCCACAGTATAGACATACACCTCTGAGCTGGCCACCGTACACTCCCTCCCTGGATGGGAGGAAGTGGGGAAAACGGCATTTCTGAAGTTTTATTCTTATCTCTGTAAACCAGAGATGAAATGAAATGAATTGCTTCCCCAAAAGTTCCTGTTTCTCACCACTGGTTGGAAGTGGTACTTAGCGTGTCTAGTTAGATAGAGATGCCTGTATTTTGAAAGCAATCCCACTGTAAGTCTGGTCTACCCCATAGCTCATCTGTCAGCATTTGAAACATGTGTAATTACTTGGCATCTTTGCCATTATTGGCTTTAATTACTCTGTCAAATGGAAAGGGTAAAACTTCACAAAGTCTAAGGGATTCCTCAAGGATAAGCTAATTCATTCTGTAGTGAATGACATATGGGTAATAATAACAAAAGTAATAACAGCAGTAACATGTTCTTTCATTAATCCTGTACTGTGTGAGAAGTCATAGAGGAAAAGCATGTTTAATGTTTATTCAGTGGAAGGTTTGAACGGAGAAGTTTAAGGGAAGTAGCCTTCTATGGAATAATAAACAAAGTTATACATTTAACAGATGCTTCATTCTTTATTATTCCCTCGGTTTCCGTTTGCAAGCATTATTGGGTATTTGTATCCATCTTTACCAAAACATCTCTTGTATACAGTGTATATAATTTATTCAGCTAGGGTCATGTATTTCATCAATTGTGTCAGTCCTGTAAGGTACTGAATGCTTCTCTATGACCCAGAGCTGTATTAGGAGGAAACACTACTAAGGCGAATTTCCGTTTGCATTGCATGGATAACTAGGGACTCAAACACCGAAGTTCAGACAGGGGTGAGAGCAGTCAGGATGGCGTTACCCGAGATACCTGCCACCAGCAGAAATGTGCCGGCTCTGTCCTGCCGCAGCCCAGTTACCCCTGGGGGAGGAGCAGCTTGGGGAGCTGCCCACAGTTTTCCTAATGCTAGGAATTCTAGCTGCATGCTTTAAAGGAAGAACCATTCGGGTCCTGAGAAAAGCAGAGTGATGAAAATGGCTTTAAAATCATCAGATAGAATTAAAAAGTGCATTTGAGTTCCTTTTCTCAGGTTTTCACTTTCTGAAAGCGCAGAGAGCACACCTGCAGGCTTCTCTCTGCAGTGGCTGGAGCTTTACGTATTCCTTACGTATTCCTTAGGAAAATACATACACTGAGATCTCCCTATACTTTCACATACCTCCTGGAAATAAAGCTTTAAAGCAAATACCAAATATCACAAAGTTAACCTGTAAAAGTACTGTGAAATGTGAGGGTGTTACAAATGCCTTTAAAATCAATATCATCTTTTAGAAACATACCCGGTTTTCAACACGGCCCCTGGAAAGTTGTTCTTCTAGCTAAGGATATTTATTCTGTTCCATTTTTTGAATGGGATGCAGCTGTTGAATTCTTCAGACCTGAGTAAAGGTTCTTAAAGAGCTTTGTTTATATCAAGTTTTTTCTGTCCTCCTCTGGTTCTGAACAAATAGCCACAACTTCAGCTAATGGAAATTGTTGTACTGCAGCTAAGCTTACAAAGTCCTGCTGCTTTGCTGGGGTGACTTTTCTGAAGAGCTGGACCCTTATGTGAGAACGTATGTGTAATTATATTAAAGCGTGTGAGTGTAACTTCCAAGGGAGGTTGGCACATGGTAGGCCCCCCACAGTGCAGCAGCTCCGGTAGGAGATCCCTGGGGATTTGGAGAACGAAAAGTACATTTAAGGCGATCAACTAAAATTCATCCGCAACCCCTTAGAAGCACATTGCAATGATACTTAAGTGTATAATCCCTGTTATTTCAAAATGCAGGCTTATGGCTTGAGTTTCCCTTGAATAAACTTTGTGGTTATTAACAAGCTGTATCAAATAATCTCCTTTAGGTCATTAAAGGGCATAATGCAGATAAGAACTCTTTAGATCCCATAAACCTCAAAATGAATTTGCTCTGTAGACCTCTACTTTACCAGAGAACTTTGACAGTAAGCTGAAACACTTCAATGTTAGTAGCGTCTGATAAAAGTTCAAGAGCAATATGCTGTGCTGCTGTGGGATGGGGAGCTCTTTGTACAGCAATAGTGTGAGACCCAGGAGCAAACCTAACCTGGCAAGCAATTGTTGATTTTACAAGGATATTGCAGTGAAAGCTCTAACTTCCTGTGTCTGCATGCCTTTTTTTTAGCAAGAGCTTCATACCAGTTCTAAAAACCCACACTCATGGTTCCTTCTTTTTCCACTAAGTACTTTCCTCAATCAATAATGAAAAGTAAAATTCAGAGAGGTTTATGTGGCTCTTTCAGCTGCCTAATGTATATTTTAATTACAGTATTAATAATGTCAGTAAGAGGAGGTGAACAGCTACTGTGGCCACTTAACACAGATTAAAATAATTGGATCAGGGACGTCTGCTAGATTGCCATTAAAAATTTTAAATAGGAGCAGAGAGCCTTTGGCAGTCACCAACAAAAGCATGTGGGGGAGAAGGGAAAGGAAGAGAAGAAATAGAAGAGGGGAGTAAGAAGAGGACATTGGAAAGCTTTCATGCTGTTCATTCATCTAAAAATAGGTTTTCAGTCTGCCTCTGAGTTTGTTTATGTTTATGTCTTTTGTTTGGAGACTGTGGATGGAGACGTGTCTTTTCAAATGCTTTGGGAGCAGGGCCTGCGCTCTTAAAGCTTTAAGTTTCAGAAACAGGACTTGGAGCATTGGTTGCACGTGTGGGGAGCTGCTGCGAGCTTCTCCCTGGCCGTGCTGCTCCCTCCGAGAGCTGCATGAGGTCCTTGCTGCACCCTCTTCTCACCAAATACTATTTTAAAATCTAGTGCATCATTTTCCAAAACAGCATTTGAATCCGTAGTTCTGTGTATGCCCTGCTTTCTGCTGGCGAGAAATCTAAACGTGCCCAAAGATGGGGGTTTGCCCTTGTAATTCAGTGACTGGTGAGGTGTGGGCTGTACCTAATGCTGCTCGTCGCACGTGGATTTTAGAACTTCAGTAAAGGGAAAATCCGCTGTAAGGCTTTTATAAAAGCCAAGCTGTAAAGTGGGGTTTTTAGGTTATTGCAATGACTCAGAATATGTTTGACTGCATTCGAAAGTCTTCAAGAAAAAATAGAACATACTCTTCTCCCGCTATTCAGAGGTTACAGCAGCAGCACCAGCATGTCTGAGCAAACCCAGCTTTGGTTCCTCCAGGATTGCCTTTCAACTCTCCATTAGCTTACCAAAGTCTCTGCAACTCCTTCCAAGGTTTTCCTTTTCTAGAAACAGGGATGATGCAGCACGTTCTCTCTTATCTATCTCACTGTATGGGCTTTTACTAGAGCCTAATGTAGCTTGTCAGAGTACTTATGTCATCTCCTTTGGAGTCATCAGTTTCTGCTAATAGATAACACTTAAAATCATGAGATAAAAAACCCAAGTTAAATATATTAATATATTTNTTTTTATTTGCTTTCTGCTTTTTTGAGTTTGTGAGGCACAGGCAGACAGTCTCTGGAGCAGACGGGGTGTTTTGTGGTTACTGGACCAGACGTCTCAGATGTAATTAAAGTGCCTTTTTTGCATATGCAAATTGCTATCACTTCTGTATTTTCACATGGCTTAGGATCACATCAAGCGTAAATTTAATAGAGGTTGTTGTACTTCTCTTACTTATTTTTATTTTTGAGTGAACTGTATCACCCAAGCTTAATGTGTATAGAATCATAGAGTAGTTTGGATTGGAAGGGACCTTTAAAGGTCAGCTAGTCCAACCCCGCTTCCATGGGGTATAACCTTGCATGACTCTGGATGCCCAGTCTGTCTCTGGGGCTCCCCAGTATAGTTCAAAAGGAATCCAGGAAAGCCTAAAGTAGTCAGCATTTTTCAATTATTTTTCGTGAAAATACAAAAATGGAATATGTTTTTATTCAAACGAGCTCTGCCTTGTCTCCTGGAAGCTATTCTGCAGGGCTTTTTTTATACCCCGCTTTTTTTTTAATGAGCCGTAAAGGACTTCCATGGTGCAGTGCTATCCCTGGAGGTGAAAGAAGGAGTCTGTCACAGGAATCCCTGCTCACGAGGGGAAAGGTAGCCAAGCACGCAAGGCACTTGAATCGCAGCTCCCATGAGGCACGCCAGAGCGTTTTGGACTGAAAACACATTTCTTAGCTGCAAATTTTTTTGAATGTTTGGACCGAGCCATCATTTTTTTCCACGGAAAACATATATTTTGTGAGTATTTTTTAAGATAAAACCCTGATTTTTTCCACTGAAAAAAATGAGATTTTAGGTCAATTCTGTTTCTGAAGCTATTTTTGACAGTCCCGTGAGGCTTTTGTGGCCAGCATTGGTCATTGGTCTAACGAGATCAGCCAGAGGAATTCTCAGCTGCCTCCTAAATCGGTTCTTCTAATCCTGTACCTCTCCGGAGTGAGAGTCAAGTCCTTGGAATTTTGCATAATTAAGAAACAAATTAAAAGTCCCTTACTGCTTATCTGTGAATGACCAAGTTACAATATCAGCATGACTTAACCTGTTTCTCAATGAGAGTTTAGGTCAACCTCAGTTTTAAGTTTTAAGATTAATATTTTTGAGTGCTCTGGGAAGAAATTACTCCAAAGTAGAGAATAGTAGTAGTTCATTTTCTTCCATTTTGTTGCTGATAGGGTGTATTTTATATAACCTCTCCATAAACTGTGAATATTTTGTATTACAACATTCCATACTGAATAGCATATTTTCAAATATAAAGCTGTGCATTACTGAAAAAAGTTGTTTAAAATGGGGAAAATAATTCCCCAGATGTACTGGTAGCTAATAGAAATGATATAAACCTAAGATCATCTAGCTGTAGACAGTGTACCCCAAAGGACCCTGATTTTTTTTTTCAAAGAACACTGTTAGCTACTGAAGAACCTGAAGAATCCCGGTTCAAAGCAGAACTCAACAAGTATTGCTGGACTCCTCAGTTTCTGAGAAGGAACCCCTTGCTGTCAACCTATAGTTCCAATAAATAGGAATTGGAACCTATAGTTCCAATAAATAGTTCCAATATAGTTCCACATTTTTTATCTAAGGTAGAGGAAGATAATCTTGACTGGAGCTCATAAATGCAAGGGGGACAGGCTAGTTGGATTCTTCACAGTCACTCTTATTTTATATTTCTGCAGGCCACCAAAAAAGGTTGGTGAATTTTAGATTCTTTGTTTGCAGGGCGGCTGCTGTGCAGAGGTTGGAAATGGCAGTTCCTTCATCGCATGGTTTGACTGAGTGGGTTCATGAAGGAGCACATCCCTGTTTCCAGTTATATAAATAGCAGAGTTTTGCTCATTAGAGGAAACTCAAAGAATAATGGCACAAGGGATATATGGGCTGAAGAAACTTATTTTGAAGAAAGACTGCAAGAATTACAAACGTACAGCATAATTAGATGACTGGCAGGACACTGATCTCTGGCTACAGCATTTTGACGGGGAGAGAGAAATCTAACTTCAGTGCCCTGGATTTGTGTTGGGATGTAACCACAATCAGTGACAGTACTTCTCTGAGAAGGTTATTCAGCTCTCTATGCAGCTAAGACAGTTTGTTTTCCTTGGAAATCTTGTATGGTATGATGCTTAGTGTGCAACACACTGGCTGTCCTTAGCACCACTCAGCCCTGGGTAGTGGCGTGGAAAGAGACTGGAAATGGAGGTGAGGAGCTGCATGATTTAAGGATTTGATGTCTGATCTAAGAGGCACTGAAAACACTGAGGCCTGTGCATGGATTTCCCTGGGCTCTGGATAAGGCTCCAAAATCAGAGACATCCAATGTCTGTGTTTGCCACTGCTAGGCAGGCACTGGGTGGCCAAGACGTCGAGCCAGGACGGGCTGCGTACGTTTCTGAGCTGTGGGCGCAGGCTCTCGTACCCCGGCAGTGGGAGGCTGTTCAGCCTACCTCAATTTAGAGGTGCACAAAGCATCTGGGTGGATATATGAAGAAAAAAAAAAAAAAAAAAAAAAAATTATTTGCATGCTCTCCCTTGCCGTTGCCATGAACTCTAGCCCGTGATTTCTCCTGTTCTGTGAGCAATCTGATGAAGCGCTAAGTTGTGCCAGCCGAGAAACAAAGTTGTCGCTCTGAATGACGACTTGGTGAGAGGCCACGTAGGGCAGAGCTGCCATCAAAATCATTGGTGATTCACTGTTTGTTTTGCACAAATTTCCTACGCTCCCTGCCCACACACTATAGATGACAGCATTGTGTATGGGGACTGTGAACATGACAGACGTTATTTATGAAGCAGCGCCTTTATCACGGATTTTTTTCCCCCTAGCAGACTGTGTAAAATGCTTGGTCTCTGTGTTGCTGTTGTCAAAACCATGTTATAAATATAGCTGTCCTGCCTGCTTGAGTAGAAAGTTTTCAAATGTGTTTTAAAAATCTCCAAACTAACTGCGTGAGAAGGTTAGGCAGAAACTGCCGAGTGCTCCTCGCTGTGCTCCAAGGAGCCATGGCAGCTGTGTCCAGCACTCTTTTGGCTACTCCTGAGTTGGTTTTGAGCTTGCACAGCTGCAGGAGAGGAGGATTTTTGAGGGGAGACCTGCCCCTTCATCACCACTCCTTCCATTGTCTCGGGACACCTCCTCTGGAGTAAGAAGTAGGGAACCCAGTCACGACTTGTCCGTGTGACTGGGCTTTCTCCTGGGCTGGGCTCTTGGCTTGCTTCGAAGCGGAGAAATGAAAAGATCAATTTTTCCCCCCTAAGATTCAAGACGTCTGGCAGCAAAAGGTATCCTGGGAGTCACAGCTGTTCCAGCTGGGCTCTCTCAGATGCTCGGTACACAGCTTCAGGTCAACGAAGTTATTCTTACCTTATTCTTATTTTACAAAACGGCGTAGTTGGATCCAGGTCCTTAATTGAAGTCTGGTTTGATCAAATACTAAAGGACACTGAAGACGCAAGAGAACTTAGTTAATGGGTAAGGAAACCGAATAATCTTGCATGTAGTGGGGTAGAGATAAGCATGATGGAGAACATGTGCTGTATGTGGTGCTCACAGTGACGTTGGGTTTAATTTTTTTGTGCTTTAGCTAAGTTTGAAGAAAGGAGAACAGCTTTGATTCAGTGGGGGAAAAAGCTGGCGCTACTGACCACTTACCAGGCTCTGGAGATCCATCAACAAACTGAGAGCCCTTAAATACTGTTTATTTTCAGACCAGTTTCATGACCTTGCCGGTTTTCACAATTGGACCGAGAGGAATGAAACTATGGAATGAGAAGTGGCATTAACATTTTGAAACCAAACTGCATAATTAGGCTGATTTGTATTTGAGTGGCTTCGTCAGGCGGTTTGCTTTAAAGTCTGTGGTGACACGTGTATCCTTTTCTGTATGCTCTGTGCATGAAGGGCATGTAAACCCAGGCAGTTGTGAGCAAAATATGCTGAGGGTAAAGGGTTTTTGAAAGCTGATGGCATGACAGCTGCGGCTGCATAGGTTCAGTTTGGCAAATAAAAGTTTCTGTAAGCGTCAGTTTTTATGGCCATGACTGTGTTATTGTTGCATTTTTAAATTCGGGTTAGCTGTGTAGAAGAAAATAGAGACCAAAAACTGTTCATCTTCTGGCTCGGTCCGTGAGGAGCTTGTAACTCTAGCAATTGTTTCTGTTTTTCATAACAGTGGGAACTTTATGGGCTATTTTTCCCTTTCTCTGTCCAAAGTAAATGTGCTGCTTAAAAACAAAGAAAGAAGTCTCAGACTGTCTGGCAGGCACACAGTTTGAACTTGGGGAGCCTCAGGTTGGAGGGGCAGTTTACAAAATGTACCTTTCTCCTGAAAATTGATGTTGCAGCACAGTGGTTTTATTTGTGTGGATCCATTTTATATTTCTTGCTTTGGAATGCCACATTTTTAACGAGCCTCCATGTTATTAGGCAATGATGAGCATCAAGGTACTCTTTAGTTGTCTTTTCAGCTATGTACACCGATCCATCAGTCTGACCTATAGCTATATACAGGTCCATTCAGAGGAGTTTGTATAGTTCCAGTGTAACTGAGGTAATTTCTTAAAAAATATTTAAACTCTTGTTTGGTATTTAACTTAATGGCAAATCAGCAGATTCATGTGTGCAAACAGGACATTTTTTATAAGAAATGCTGAAGTAGTGCTTCTCAATAAGCTGAAGTATTGTCCTTTGCCATGCATTGCAAGAAGAGAGCACACACTGTTTCAACACAAAGAAAACAGAGGAAAAGTAATTACATAGATGAAAAGTAATAATGCTAGTGAGTGCAAAGCCACCTCTTTGTACTCACAGTATTTTCCCTAATTATTAGACCTTCTGTATTTTCTGAACTTTTCCATAGAGAATTGTCTTTTCAGGGTCTTCAGGAGAGCGACAGAGTCATCAAAACAGCTGCCGATGTGGGTCAAATTTGATATCCCAGATCTTAAAAAAAAACAAAACCAAAACAAACCAAGAAACACGGTCCCAATAAACTGGAGTAGATTGGCAGAGCAGTGCAACTCAGTGGTACAGACTTCTCCCAGGCTGCCTGACATCAGTGTGTAGGACAGGGTAGTGTCTGCACAAGTGAACATAGTGTGAGAGTGATAAAACCAAAATGGAAGTGTAGTGTGATTATGTATCAAATGAAGTGAAAACTCCTAATCCCTAAAAGCTAATTGCTTACTTTCTGCATGTTTGAAATGTGCCTCCTGGAGGCATGCTTCCTCTGTGTCGTTAACACCTGCAACACTGCTGGCCGGTGATACAAACTCATGACTCAAAGAAAACTTCCTTAAATAAGAAAACGGCTCCTACAATGCCTTTATTTCAGCCGAGGTTGCGAAAGAGAGAATGTGCATGAGGGAGCACACACGGTCACAGTGTGGAGTGAGTGGGTAGTCACTGTGGGAGGTGTCCAAGTCAGCTCTGAGAGTAGCCATTCACATAATGAGTTTGCAGGTCGTTCTGGAGGGGGCTGACAATCTCTACCAAGGTTCAATGCAGTAGTGAGGGTAGATGTTAGAATAGTCAGTAGCCTCCTGATTGGGGCATTTGCCTGGGATGGGGTAAAGCCTGGTTCAAGCTCGTGCTCTAAGCCAGGTAGTACAAACCTCTTTCCGAGTCCTCTGTGTCTTAGCTGAGGAACTGAGAGCTCTCACTCTGCTTCCAAATGTAAATATTTGGAGATTTCTTGCATTTTGTTCCTATCAACTAAATCACACCCACCCCCACTCTCCCTCCAAAAGAAGAAAAAAAACCCCTAAAATTGTTTTCCAACCAGACCTGGTATGTAGGCAGTCAGAATGGCTATTTTGCACATGCACAACAGATCTCATTTTTCTTAGACCCAAAACCCTTTCTGTAAGTAATATCAGTTTATAGAAAATACTGGTTTGAACCGCTTGAAACAATAAGAAAAGGGGTTTGTATTGAATTAAAGGCTTTACCATTAGTCAAATCCCTGTTCTTGAAATCATGGAATAAATTATTTTATTTTACTTCATTATGAGATTCTGACAGTATGCTCAAGTTAGATAATGTAATCTACATGTATCTTAAAAGCTCAAAATCCAGGAGGTAAACTAAAGTACTCAAATAGGTATTTTTAGTCTTGTATACAATACTCGGGCTGATACGATTTTTGCATGCTTGGAAATGAGAGTGTGCGCTCACATGCATTCTCTCTTTCAAATAGTAGATCATTTCCTTCTCTTTAAAATGTTGCATTTTTTTCTTTTATACTGCACATAGTAGAAATAGATGCCACTCCTAACTGTTCAAAGCATTGGCTGCCGTAACATTAATACATATTATTGGATGCAGAAACGGTTAACTTCTGTGCTCTGCTAGCAGAGATCCTTATTGTTTCACTGGGGCTTTACGTACTACTTCAGGACCAGTAAAGCTACAAGGACATATGATTATATTTGTTTAATCCAAATTGTTTAAATGCATTTCACATATAGTTTCAGCCTTCTTTTTTCACATGCTTAACATTAATCTCGTTAGGCTTAGGAGAAAGAGCACTATTTCATATTTGAAATATTATGTAAATCTTTACATTTAGTAAGTGCATAACATGAATGGATGGCATTCATGGCATGAATGGATACTGCAACCTGCAGTATCAAGCAGAGGTTTTCCTCAGGATGGAGCCCATGTTTTCCATGACTTGGGGCACAGGAAAACTCAGAGGGGACATGCCATTCTTCGGCGTATCACGGGGCTGTGGTTCCTTGTTCAGCTTCACGAGCAGCTGAACATTGAGGGCTGTTGGAAGCACGTTTGTGTTGGTCACAGAAGCTGGAGCGGGGTCTATTTAAGGCAGCTTTGCCACTAAAAATAATACTTGTGCAACTATTGTATTTGACTTTGTGTCAGCTGCCATTAGCTTGCAGAGTTCACATTATTCCTGCTGAAGCAGGAAACTGTTTTAACACTTGAGAAAAACATAGCACCAACCCCTCAAAAAATACAGTATGTGAACTGGTAAAAGGGATAAGAATTCTCCTCTTAATCAACCCAGGCTATCCCAGATCTCTTGTGTTGAGATTGATGAATCCTCTGGGTTTTGTAGTGCAGGCCATTATTATGACCTCAGATGGTTTAATTATTGCAGTTCAGCTTGTTACTGCATGCAGTCGTGATTGTGACAGCTGTGCATGTACTCTCAACCTGCAGCAAAATTGAGGGTATTGTAATACGTCTTAATTCTCCTTTACTAACAAAAATACACAAAAATCCATTTACGTGAAGACCAACAAAATTTCGACTGTAATTTTACAGTTGCAACTAGGCTTTTTAAGGTATTCTATCTCCATTTTGGCACCTCCAAAAAAGTACTCGGCCCCTTCTGGCTCCAAGTATGGTGCTTCTGGATAAATTCCTCAAAAAATATTAATATCTGCTGAAGTAAGAAATTCAGAAAATCTGAACATGTATTTTGATGGAGCTTTCTACTTCTGGAGGTTGGTTTTCTGGATGTATAAAAAAGTTTAGTACAGAGTGGGTATGTTAGGGATGAGTATTTTGCTAGGCAATACCTTTGTGTATCATTCTCGTTTATGAATGTCAGAAAAAGAATGGAATACATCTCCACTAGACATCAATTTTTTTTAAGAGAATGCTTTTTAAATATTCTAAACATGAAATAGTATGCTGAGGCATTTGGAAAACTTGGAGAGGTTGATTGTAGAAGAACAGGAAATATTTTTCCCTTTATTTTAGCAATCTTAATACTTCTGTGAAAGCATGCTCATTCTTCCGCTCCCTGTTTACCCTTAGACTAAAGTTAGAAGGGCTTTTTTCTTTTTTTCCTCCATGATAAGTGGAAATCACCATTGTAATATTCTGAAATGTGTATGGGTGCGGGTTCATGCCGTCTTGCTAGATGAAGTATTTCTGCTGTGGGTGTGAATTCTGCCTCCCCTGTGGGGAATACCAGCTTTCCAGTGTCCCACGGGGGTTGTCTTGCAGTACTGATCCTGAGTACGTGGATTTCCAGCCTTGGGAATGAGACAGGATGCTAGCTAGGAGTGAGGAAGTGTCTGTCTTTGGCAACACCGTGGCTATATTAATGGCCATGAAACAGTTTTGATATCTAAACCCCTCTGTTTTGTAAAGTGTGATCTTTCAGACAAAACTAATAGCTTTTTGTTTACATACATTATTTAATACACGTAAGTACAATATAGCATGAGATAAGGCAACTTTAGTGCAAGGCTCCAAACTGTAACACAGGATCATCTGAACTGGACTTATTCTCTTCCTAGTGGAGACATTATATGAATAATTTTGCCACTGATGTCAAGGGGAACAGGATGTTGCCCTAGATAACGACCTCAATGGAGTCAGTCTTTCTTAATGAAAATTTATTGTTGAGGCCCCATACTTTGTGCATTCATGTTCAGATATCTTCCTCTAAATGCTTCGATGTCACGTAGCAAGTCTTGTGTATTTAGTAGTTAGATGCCATTTCATTAATCTGAAAGACTTGTCTTCTTTTGTGATGCTAGCAGTCCCTTGGGAGCAGCTGTGTGACGCCTGCTGTGTTTGGAGATGCCAGAGCATCCGAGGTTGCAGTAGTTTGGAATGCCAGCTGGAAACCAGTGCGCTGCCTGTCCTGAGCTGCGCTGGCTATGGAGGAGCATCTGGAAATAGGGTGGCAGAGAGAGTCAGGCCGTAGCACACTCACAGCATCCACTTGTTTCCTAATTCTTCATTAATCGGCAGGTGGTTATCTAGGATGGCATTAGTAAAGGACTGGCCATGCAGTCCTTGGCTGCATGTAATGCTAAAAGAGATATTTAACATAATTAATTTCCGCCTTCTCCTTAATTCTCATCCTGTCCAGGAACAGTATTCATATGATAGAGTATATAGCTGTACTGGAGTGACTGGCTTTCATTTCAGAACTGGTTTTGGTTCATACTAACAGCAATACCAGGGAAGTGAGGAAGAGAGGGATTACCTGTACCAACAATCAAATTGTGAGAGTTTATGCCTGAAGAGTCTGGAAATAATTTTAGAGACAATTTGAATAAATCACCAAGGTAAGTGAAAAGTTTATAAAGTGGTAATGATAGGCGGTTTGATGAGGCTTAAAGAAGTAATTAAGCAAACAGAATTAAGATGCTGTAATGCTATATTTGCCATGTTGTTTGCAATATAATCTTTTGGTGTGCAAAAATACTGAATTCTTTTACAGTGGAGACCCATCGAAATACAAGCACATAGCTAAGTGTTGCTAGAGTAGGAGAAAAACAACTAGACATAATTGGTTTTGATCTTAGTGGTTTCAAATGGATTTAAGCAAAAGACTAATGAAAAGTAGACAGCTAATCTGATAATGGGATTTACCTAAATGAATACAGACTAATTAATTAACAATAACAATAGCACAGTAAGATAAAAATTGCTTTCTCCATCTTGCATTAAAATTTGTGTTATCTAAAATAACACAAATTATTCTGGGGGGGTTCTTATTTCCCACCGTGTGCACAATGCACATTACTCACTAAAATTCCGCAGAGATCAACAGAGGTCGGTCATCGCCCATAGATTTGCATCTACATTCAGGATTTCTTGCAGTAGTTGTCAACCCGTTTCTGTATTGTACAAAGGACAGAAGGAGACTTCACTAAAAGACATCTCAAAGACTGTGTGTTGGAGGCTCAGGAGAAAGAGGTCAGGTACACAAGAATAGCCAACACATGCTTAAGAGTAATTTAAGCGCATAGTGTTACTTAAGTCAGGATGTACCACTTAATGTTTATTTTGAAGCCACTGAACATCCAACCCATTAAAAAAAAAAAGCGTGAAAGAATGTTAGTAAAACTGCAGTCTGCATCTTTTTAAAAATGTGCTTATGACTGCGGACAAGACATGTGGGAAAAGCGGACAGATTCTTCAAAGGCACAAGATGCAGTTAATCAGTCATCTCCTTTGCTGAGTCATCTGCTCTGGTATTTTAGTTACTTACCCGATAAGTGAACTGCTTGGTTGAGTGGAGGAAAGATGTTAGATGTTAGTGGGAGGGCCAGAGAGAAAAGGGAGCTGAAGCTGGAGACTTGTGAGGGAAAAGTAGTGACTGGCTGGCAGAAGAAACCAGAGAAGGCTTTTAGTCTGGTTTAAGGTTTTGTAAAAGTCAGTTATGAAAGCACCCTTGCAGTTAGCAGTTTGTGACCTATCAGGCTGATCACTTTATCCCGGAGCAGTATTTCTGTTTGCAGTCTTCTCTGCTTGTTTTTGTGTTGGTTTTTCTTTTTTTTTTCTTCTTGGTGATGAAGGAGCCATTTGCAGATCATATTCTGACCTACGATCCTACAATCTAAACAGCAGAGAAGAAGCTGTGTATGTATGTCTGAACACATATGCAGTGCATGAACTTCAAAACCCAAGGCACTCTGACTTCTGTTCCTCTTAAGCTTCTGCAAGGAGCTGTGACAGGCTGATGTTGAAGTTAAAGTAGGCTGATAAAATGTTCCTCCTCATATGGAGAGAGAAACAGAAAATATTCTCCCTTTCCCTCCTTCCCTCCTTTCCCTCCCATAGAGTGGAGAATAGCTTTAGGCAGATGTGACTGATTTAATTGCACCAGCACCCATTCTCCAAGGGAGCTTGACTTTTCTGGACCTCTCCCAAGCCTGGTTGATTTTGCAGTAATTTACAGGCTGTATGTAAAATTGTACAGTGCTTTAGAAGGAAGATGAGGCTTTTAATTTACCTTGTGTCATGCAAAGCATAGGAGTCTTTGAATAGATTAAATTATCAAATACTGTGTTTTGGCTCATAGAAGACAGTGATATTTATTTGCCAAATAAAACAGACCTTTTCAAGGAAACATTTCTTGAGCCTCTCACTTCTTTAGTAGATTAGGAGATTCCACGGGCCCTAACACATGATTTTCCAAAAGTATTCTAGTTAATTAGTCATGTGTTCCATTACCATAGTAAAAACCTATGTTAATGTGACCTAGCAGAGATTTTATCAAACCCATCGAGTGTAAAAGAAGAATGTCTTCTGTAGTGTGCAGCAACTGGACAGAGTGATTCCACATTCTTTATCACCGCTCAGTGACCTGTCGTGGCATTGGGCAGTGCAGAGCTTGCATCCCACCATTTTTAGCCAGAGAGGGCCAACCCAGTGAGTGCCAGGGACATACTGGGAGCTTGCAGACTGCCAGAATAAAAAAACCTGGTTGGAAGGAACAGCCCTCATAATCTTGTTGGATGCTTTCTTCTTTCCCTTGGTTTTAAACCCTTGACCTACTATAAAAAAATGAGGTGAAGTGCTCCCATATTAAGGTGAAATTATCCTGGGTAGGATTCCTGAGCCAGTGCTGAGTTGGCTGCTCTGCTCATATAAAGCAGCACAGTTCTGTGCAAAGAGGCTTACTGGGCTCCCCGACGCAGAACATTAGTGCCGGGCTGTACCAGAGCTAGCAAGCCCTGTCACTCCGAGTTCAACTGGTTTGGCAGGGCTAATGTTTGAGCTGGGCGTTGCAGTGGTATAGCTCACTGCTTGCAGCTACAGAGCTAACTCAGAGGTACTGCAAAGGATGTGGAGGTAGTTTTGCCCTTGGTAATTTTTATCTGAAAAAGAGCAACAATTCATGTGTCTATGCAAAATTCGGTTAAGGAATATTTACGTAATTTGTGGTAATTCGTAAAAGCCCCACGCACCCCTTGGGTTTTGTGCTCTACGGGAAACGGGACATGTCCTAAACAGTATAAATATTCTGTTACCTCAACATTTTCTAATGGGTGTCCTTTTTGCTTCCCATTCCTGTTTCAAAACTGAATATTTCGGTTTGAAATTTTTTATGGTAGACACATCAGTGAAATTTTTGTTTCTGAAAATGCTCATCTCGGAGAAATAGTTAAGATAAAATACCCCCAAACTCTACCATAAAGACCTATATTTCTCTCACTGTACCATTTTGACTAGAACATTTTGTACATTATATGTTCATGAGGGGTTGAGGCATTATCAGGGTTGGAAAGGAATTCGTTTCTTAGTATACATTGTCTGGTTGCGGATTCTGTTCTTGATCACTTTTATCTATAAATGACAACAGCTTTTTAAAAAACTTAAATGTTTACTTGCAGTTTTTCAAATCAGGTTTATGTGACTTACTGCTTTGGTTTTGGTTGAGTTAAACTAATTGTGTGTCACTGTGCAAACTATTAGTTTGAGATTACTAATTCTAACTAATCAACAGTAAGGCACCAGAAGAGCAAGAAGAGAGGAAGAGGCAAAAAATGAAGGAACAAATTCCAATAGTCAGATACTGGGCTAGCACAGAAGTTTGCATATGTGGCCTATGTATATATAAATATCATAAAGATATTCAGCATAGTACATGCGTTGAGTGTACAGATGTGCAGTAGTTCACATTGAGGTAACAGCTATTATGGTTGCCTAATGACTTATGAAAAATAATATGAAAAAAAGCTTCTTTGATGAACTCAAACATACTTCATGCATCATAAGAAACGGAGTTTAATGTGTAATTCCTTTGATCTATATTGCTAGATGGTGCTACATATTTGTGAATGATTTTTGTCTCATACGTGTATGTGAATACGCATACGCAATCATAGGTATGCATATATAGGTATGTGTATGTTTGTATACACAAATGCATAAAGGTTGTATGTGTGCACATATATATACACATACACATATATAGGCAAAATATATGGAAACGTGCACAAAGACGTTTACATGCAACAGGATGCATAGTTGCTAAGTAAAGTCAAATTTTACTGGTTGTCATGATAAGGAGCTTCAGCCAGTGTCTTTTAAAGTCAATGGGCATCCTTTGACTGCAGATGTGTGTGCAGAACAGATGAATTATAAGTGAGCAGTGAAAAAATGAGCATGCAGTGAAGGTACAGATGTTGAAATTTAAACTGAAAGTGATAACTTAAAATGAGAGTGAAGTTCGTTAATTGCAAGTCTGCCATGTTGTGATGAAGAGCAGGTTCGTGGATTTGTCTTTACAGCTCAGCTGATGTACATCAGAGTTTTTCCATTATCTACAGCTGCATCAGGTTATACCTACTGACAAATTTGATGTGTATTTTTTAACATGGTTAGAATGAAAAACAAATTCTTCTTTCTTTCCCTGTAAAATGCGCTCTTTGATGATGCTTTGATGAATTCTGAAATTCTTGCTTGAAGTTAATTGTCAGCTTTTAAGCTTGTCTATGTGCTTGCACTTCTCTTTGACTTGATTAACTCTCTTGCCCAAGCTAAATACCAGCTAAGAGAATAGCTTTTTGTATATGTTATCACAGGTGGGAGATAGAACAGCTAAAGCTTTTGATTTGCTTTCCAAGCATAATTGGTACCTTACAGAGATGTAGCGTATCTCATGTTGTTTTCCTGTATAAATTTTAACACATACGTTGTTATTATGGCTTTTCAAAAACATGAAACAGCTTGTCCTTTAGTAAATCTTTGTCTAAACACAACATCGTCATAAGGAGGGGATGGGATGTGTCGGAAAAGAGGCTCTGCCGGTGTACTCTCTGAACAGTCTGGTGGAGTGGGATTAGCAAGTTGAGGGAGATAAGATGCCTGTCGTCCACGGACCTGTGGAGGTCTGCACGTCTGACTGACTGTGCGGGGAAAGGAATGAAGTGACGACCGAGTACTGTACAAAGAAAGCAAACCGGGAAAAGCAGACAAGGGCCTTTTTTTCCTGCTTTGTGCTTTTGGTTACTGGAATCCTAATGTTTTTGCAACAATACTTGGTTAAATGGTTTCAGACAGAATTGACTTTTTGTTTTGCATGTCTGTACTCCTTTTAAGGAATGCTGCTCTTAGGAAAACAAAGATATTTGAAAGGCTAGAGATGTCCAAGAAAATGGCCTTTTAGAAAAGGGGACCTGTGTTGTTTTTCCTAGCAGTAAAAGAGATGGTTCTGTTTATTAAACTGTGCATACCATATGATGCTTCATATTTTTCCATTTGATTTCCTGCAGGGTGATTTCACTTGGAACAGCATGTCAGGGCGCAGTGTTCGGCTGAAGTCAGTTCCCGTTCAAAGCCTCTCGGAGCTGGAGCGTGCTCGGCTGCAGGAAGTGGCTTTTTATCAGTTGCAGCAGGACTGTGACCTGGGCTGTCAGATTACTATTCCCAAAGGTAAGGGCTTGATAAACCGTCTCTGTTTAGATTGCTAGGCCACTGACTTCACATCACAGCAATAGAAGGGAGAAAACACTGGGTTGTTTATTCCACAGACATTGTCTTCTATTTCATTTTTGCTTAAACATAGTAACTATGTAAAAACGACTGGTAAAGTTTGTCTACTATGTCCAGCACAGGCCACCTGGGGTGGGATCATCTGATCAAGGACACTGTCAACAGAGTAGATAACCTGAATCAGACCTATTCATGCTAGGATCTCTTGATACTCAGTTGAGAGAAAAAGGCTTTTCTTACACTTCCTGACATCCAAAAGTATACATCTATGTAGGTCAGATAGATCATACCATGGAAGTAGCTTTTTCACTCTGTATTGTATTGGCTCTGGAGGAAGCCAGGCATCACTAGTCAGACAGCGAAGACATCTGCATCAAATAAGATGAATCCTTTTCAAGTTTTTCTAAAGACAGTGGTGATTATTTCCTAGAAAACAAGTTAATTTTCAGTGTAAAACATTGAACTCCTAAGGAACAGGAGATGAATTGAAAAGGAGAAGCTCAGCTATCAGAATCCTGATGCAGGATATGCGCACGTAGTAGACCTGTAATTAGGTTACTGCAGAAGAGATCTAAACCTCACTAAAACTAATGTGAAAGTTTCCATTGTTTCCTGTAGGCTGGAGATCAAGCTTAGCAGAGACAGCTACTGTCCTATGATACAATCATCTGCAAATCTGGCTTTCCTATTGTTTCTTTCCAGTTGTTGTATACTTATTTAAGGAATAACAAGGGACCCACTGAATTCTCACCTTTGGCTATGAGCAGAGGTACTGTGTGGCAGCACTTACACAGTTTTTGAATGAGTCAAAGTTAAGCAGAAAAAAGTTGTCTAGTCAATGAAAACAATGGTGTGGAGAAGAACAAATGTGAAAGACATCAGCATGGGTATTCATCAACTTTTTAGCATCTGCAGAAAACTCCTGCCAAAACCAACAAAGTCCAACTCAGCAATTACATCAGGGCATTCGTTTGTAGTGAGGTGGATACAATCAACAATTTCAAGCCCCATCACAGCTCCCCTGGTCCCTCAAAAAACGCTCCATCAATATGAAAACAATTTTACAGGACGTTCATATGAGGAACTGGATCACGAAAGGCACCACAATATTTTCTGGCAGTCTGAACTGCCACTGGCAGTTCCAGTGGGAGATGAATATACTTATGTGGAGGTAATACCATCCAACACAATAGAGTATACATATTCATATTCAGAAACTTTGAGCTTCGGCGAGTGAATACTATTTTTATGTTCTCCTTGCTGTTTCCTGCTGGGACTGCCATGAAAGGTCAACTGTCTAGGAAAGCCAGGGTCTCTTCCCCATCAACCCACCCTTCCTCTGCAGGATGCTTTGGAGTCACAGGCAACTTGGCACAGTGCTGCCAGGGCTTACAGACTAGGAACTGTTGAATCTTTCAGGTTCAGATCACACACAAGAACAGTTTTTATTTTCACAGCATATATACATGGCTAAATATATAATGCGTAATTAATTTTAGACATACTGAGTCTGAAAAGTATAACTTCATGCATAAAAACTAAATAAGAATAATACAAACTTTGGTGAAGCATCTTAAAATAAATGTCACTTCACAAACTCAGGAACCCGGGTTCCAGTTTCACCTCTATGGAGATTAGCTATTCAGTTCTGCTATTCAGATTAGATTTACCAGTGAGATTATTGGTAAGAGACATATTATTTCACATCTGCATACTTGCTCTGAATTGCTAGCTCATGAATTTTTCTGTGTTCTAAGGTATGCAGGGTGAATGAAGAGCTGGTGCAATTGAGTTTTAAAATGTAGTACCATCTATTGAAGGAAGGGAAGGTAGTAGCTGGAATTAAGGTGCATCTAGTATTTAACTGTCCATCCTGTTTCTAAATATGGCATCAATTTTGGCGTACCGCAGAGTATGTTAATAATAATCATTCTGTCTCTCCATCATGCTACTTTCTGTGCCGGCAGTTTGGTAGGAGAATAAGAATCTACTATATTCTTAAATTACTACAGTTCAGGTCCTTTGCAGAGACTCTTCTGAAGTCTCCACCTCATGTTCCTATCACTCTTGAATGGCGTGGAATGAAAACGTATGGTAAGAGGGTGCAGGTAGCCATCCAGTTGATGTGCTAATATCACAGTTTTAGCAGTGTGAATAGCAGTGTGAAACGGGCTCGGGCACTCTAACCAGGCAGCAATACAAATAACTGAAAACTCCATCACAACCATTTGTGCTCAAGTTAAAAACACACTGAAGGCTGTTAAACTTTTTCTCTTTTTTTAAAAAAAAAAAAAAAAAGTGATGTCTAGAGCTGTGGTAGCTCTCTAGGTCTGGAGAGATCAAGGCACAGAAAGATGTGCTCTACAGCTTCTACTTCAGAGAATGCTGCATGAAAATACTCAGGAGCAGAGGTAGTGGGATAATCTATGTATTAGAAAATACAGAAAGCAGTTTTAGAAGTTGGGATTCTTTGTGGTTCTTTGAGTGTTCTTCAGCACTTGCAAATGACTGACCTTAGAACATGCTTGTGCCTGCTGGGCATTTGCCTCCAGCAGACATTTGAGTAATTACATTTACTGGCACAGGTATTGTGGAAAGTAAAAGTTCATTGTTCTTGGCTAACAAGTGTTTGTGCCAAATGTGCTTGCCTGGAAGTTAAGTCAGAGTGCAAAGGCATCTGCCGTATCTTTACGATCACAGTCATGCCACTATTGGTTGCTTCTTCACAATGTTTCTGTCCTCCCATGCTCAGAAACCCCCTTTGTCACAGCAGGTGCAGTTAGTTAGCACTTTTAGGGCACATCTGGCTATTCCCATGCTTTAGAGGAATGCGTAGAATGTAATACCTGGTAGGTAATCCTTCTCCTCCGCTGTACTGCAGCCATTACCATTAATGAAGTGCATTACTGACATCTTTTAGTTAAATATTGTGTGGTCACAGAGGGGGGACCACCTCCCACAGGAATTTATGTAACTAGCACATCATTTAAAATACGCTACAATTGCACTGCAGCAGGCAATTAAATGAATTCAAATTCATTGAGAGTTATTATTTTTATATGTATGACAGAGATGCTTCAGGTTTTTTTCTTGTTCTCTTGTTTTTCTGCCTCATATCTGGCTTTCAGATTCTGTAATCAACATCTTTCTCAGCTCCCATGTCACTCCCTCATCTGCCACCAGTAACTATAGCAGGAATCGTTTATACTGTCTCTAGGTTAACGTGTTAAGTTGCAAGAGGCTATCATTTCCAAGCAGAGCATTACACAGTTTCTCTAGCAACGCAATTGCTCTGTGAAAGATTTTTTTATTTGTTGCCTGGTGTTCTGAATGGCACAACAGTACAATTCTGGTGAAACTTCTTTACAGCTGCTGTTTAGAACATACTGTGTTTTTCTCAATTTCAAGGAAGTCAATCTTTTTTTTATAATGAAAGAAAAAAAAACCTGTGATGAAATTCACTTTAGATGTGCATACATCTTGGTGACTTTCCAATTGTGTATGTCTTTGTATGCAAGCAGTGAGAAAAAATGAACCTTTTACACCATGTCTTCACAAAAAAAATTGGTAACTCAAGTCAGGTAGGTTTTTCAAAGTAAAACGAGGATCAAAGCAGGAGAGGAGCTCCTTTTCTTCACCTCTGTTCAGAGGCTCCAGGTAGCTCTTGAGCTGAAGAGGTATTGAATGAGGCTTGTTTGGAACAGTTTCCTAAATACCTCATGGTTATGACTCTCTTTCACAGTCCTGTCCCACTTCACTGAGCCTGTGTTTGGGAGCACGGGTAGGCACTGCAGGGCTTTGTCAGTTAGAGCAAATGAGGAATTAGGGCTCCAGCCCTAATTCAACTCCTCAAGCATCTGGCTGGGTTTTAAGGTACGATGTGAACCTATCAGTAGGGACTTGAATAGAATTTGGGAGTCGGGGGTCACAGTTGCACTTTTCACCTCTCTTTATTCAAGAGGAGACTGTGACTGCTCATGTTCTCCCCAGCCCCCAACAGGATGCACTGCTGTCTTCCCAGCTTTGGAACGGGGCTGGAGGAGTTGTGGAGGCAAAGGATAAATGAGGAAAAAAAGAAATGCTCAATGCTTGTTCTGAGTATTGCTTAGATAGGTGTGCATTTATCAGTAGGGCATGCAAACATAAATGGCTGAGCTGCTTTTTGTGGTTGCTCATTGAGAAGATAAGTAAGGGGGAGATACCTGGATAATTAGGAAGTAATGAAGCTTGTATAAATACAAGTGCAGAAAAAGGAAAAGAGAAGATGAGAGGATCACTAGAAAATAAATGCTATCTGCAAACTGTTGAATCTGCATGACCTATATTCTGAGGCATCTGCAGGCACTGACTTCTTGTTGTTTTGAAAATCGGGGAAATCCCTATTGAGAAGTGGGAAAAATATGTGGGTACTAGCAGTGTTCAGAGAAGTAGACATGCTGTAGCTGAATTGTTATAGAAAGCTTGAGCATCCCACGAAAGTCCTCAAAAGTATTATTTGAAATTGGCTTAGAGGTGATTTAGCATGTGATTAAGCTCATCAGACTGTAAGCTGCTGAAAGACTTGTAAACAGTGTCTCATGCTAAATGGCGGTGCATCTCAGTGAAAATAAGGGCCAAACTGGATACTTGGCAGATATTTTAGAAGTTTGTAATTCTGTCTGTTCGCTTCTTTTTTCTTTGACCCAGCAAATTATATAGATTGAAGTATTGGGCCTGGATTTCTCATCTACTAATTTCTCATTTCTTCTTTGAAGACTCATGTGTTGGAAGGGAAGGACAATACAGGGATGTGGATGCAGGAAGAATAGTCAGGATCTGTGCGTCTTTTAGGCCCAGCTCCCTAGAGTGCTGTGTGTCCTGGGGCTGCCATGTGCCACAGGGCCAGCCCCTCCTCTCCTCTGTGAAAGAGGCCTCTCTGCTGTCATTAAAATCGTGATAACCACTGTCTGCTGAGTCCAGCTATCTTTCTTATTCCTATAAGTTGGATGAAGCACTGACTTTTCATCTGAGTTTTGACCTCTCCTGGTGCTGATGTTCATGATAGCTACCACACTTCTGAGGAACTTTTGTTGATCTTCAGTAGTGCAGAAGCATAGGAGCAATATATGTTTTCTCATGCATTTGTTTACCTGAACAATGACAAGCAGGAATTTGGACAATATCTCTAGTAACTCAGAAAGAAATGGCATCTTTGCTTCTGATCTTCTTGACAGCAAGTTTTTGACTTCTGATCTACATCTGTGTGTAGAAATGGCCACATTCAAATCTCCATATATCAACGATATTTTGTGGTTTATGGATTTTCTTATTTTTTGTCCCTTGTGACAGCACAAGTGTTTTCTTCATAGTGTCAACAAAGAATAATGGAAAACGGTTTATGTTTTCACATGAATAAATCTCTTAGAGTTGCTTGTTATATTTCTCACTGGTGATACTGTCTGATGCTGTAGCCACACAAGCAATGTTGCTGCACAGTAAGCACCTTGGTATAATTAGGTAAATTGCGTTATTACTGCAGTAACAATCCAGCTGCCTGCATTGTCCTGGGCTGCAAAAGCAGCATGTCATGTATGTGTCTGTGCAGCAAAATAGAAAACTCATGTGCTGTTATCATACCAAGTGTAATCTCCAAAACTCCAGGGAAGGGTTGTGGCTAGTAGAGGACTTAAAGGGTTATGAGCACGTAGAAGTCTTGTGGGCTAGGAATTTCCCCCAGGGAGTTTCCATACTCCTTCCTCTTGCCTCTTCCATAGCCAAATACAGATGGGCTTCTTGATAAAGGAGAAGAACTGATGCCTGAAGCTGGGTCTGGGAAAACATTTTAGTAAGTGCTGTTGACTACTCAAAAGTGTATATGATATTCTTCCATTGAATTTCTTTGAAAAGTTATAGACGAACCTGGACAAGCGCCAGAAACCAGCTGTAGTGCTACTCATGTCTGTTTAATACTGCTTTTACTTTTATAAAGCAGAGGTGTCACCAATAGTGCTTGCTACCACAGCACTGCTTAAGATCGCCTTTAGAAGAAAACATTCCACTTATTCTTGCCCAACACTGGCTGCTAGGACTCGGACAGGGCTTTGGTAGGAACCTCTTGGGAAGAGGGGGTGAAGATATTGGTCCAGTGGGGAAGAAAGGGATCTTAATAGATGATGGGGAAGAAGTAGATAAGAAGATTTTCTTCTTTTACACAAAATTGCTGTAACCTATTCAGAGGCTATTCATTATATTTGTATTATAAAAGCATGCTACATGTTGCCAGTTGTGATTATTTATTTTGCTCTTTGTGGGTGGGTGATCATTAGTTATTGATTCATATGCTGCCTCCCACTTTGGGAGCACAGGCTGCCCACCTTCCAGTCTCAGCTCCTGTAGGAAGAAGAAAGCAGTAGGCAGGTAATCATACCAGTAGATACTGTTTTTTCTCACACAGTGATTGTGCGGTCGTTCAAGCATAGCAACTGAGAGCACACAAACCAAACTGCTCCCTTTTTCGCTCCCCACCTTGTCAATTGTCAGATGACAATGGTGCTTCTGAGAGTTACCAGGCTAAATTAGCAAGGTGTTGTAAAGGCATGTGCATTGCCATTGCCCACACGATACAACATGGACTCAAAACTGACTTCAGACACTAAAGAAAGAGAAGAGGCATATCTCTTGTGTGTTAGCTTTGTTTTGATTTGTTTTGACAAGCTTGGGGCAGCCTGCGATTATTCGTTAAGACATCAAACAAAATTTGTGAAGCTTTTTCATATATATTGGCCTGGAGACTACTGTTTCATAACTGCAGCTGAATACTGCAGCTGCATGTTTGAAATTACCTGCTGGAAAGAAGTACTTTTCATGGGCTGATAATGAAAAATAGAGAGGCAAGCTTATTTTTCTGCTGAAAGGAGGTCATTGCAGTAGTTACAACTAGGACCTGTGTTTTTATTGCACTCGTACATTATAGTTCCAGCTATGAATCAAGACTTTTGATGTAGACGACTGTACGGTGGTTTTGGCCACCAGAACTTAGTCTCGGCACGTGTCGGAGGCAAGGGAACAGTGAGCGAGACCCAGGACGTGTGTGGGTGGGTTAGCCACTGAGGGGCTTTTCAATACGGAGGAAGTGGTGACCAGCAGGATGAGGCCTGGCTGATACTATCATTGCCCCTCAGTTCCAGAAGGGTTCAACAAATCAAAAGATCTTCTTCTTTTAGGAGAGAGCTGCCCCCTGCCCCGCTGATTCGTGGATTGAAGTGTCCCCTGAATCCCATAATAAGAATATGGGCTCAAAGAGTGGATCATTTTATAACCTGTGTTTAATCTTAGTTTAGCAGATCTATGAGCTTAAGCTTGCAGAATTGATGAGGCCTCTTGATATTCTAATGCTCATCCTTAAGTGGATGATGCATTCAAAGTGACTCTTGAAGATGGGGAAGGTGAAGATACTGAAAGGACTCAGAAGGACCAGGAATCAGAAAGGGTTCTTATGATGAAGAAGGTTGTAGGACCAGTCAATTTTGAGACATTGAGGTAGATAGAAAAAGGTGTTCTCTTATTCTCGAAAAAAGGGGAAAGAAATGAAAATTTATGCTGAATTCTTCTGTTAAAGTTTGGACAGATTAATTTAATGTGGATGGAGTAGAATTTGAGTCAGCAAGGGGAATATATTATCTAGGTTTTGCGCAAACCTTCACAGAATCTCATTGTTTTCCTTATTAAACATTTTTGATTCTAACCTCCTAAATTATTTCAGGCCAGAATTTCAGGCTTGTGAGAAAGTTGACACGGGAGCTTTTGTATGTGTGTGCACTAGGTCAGATTTCAGAGGCCTGGGCTCACTCAGTTTGGAAGTTCTACTAGGCAAGAACCCTAGAAGTATCTTTTCATTTTTCATATGTCATTCTTCTCTTATAATTAATAATAATGAACCCCAGTATTAACCCATGTTTCAGTAGAGTAATACAGGGATGCTATCAAACTTCATTTTTTTGGTAGGAAGACTATTAGCACAAGAGTTCACTTTGTATTTTCAAATTGATGTGGTGAAATACCTTTGTTCAGATCTCATCTTCAAAATACAAGATTGATGTATCTAAGATTGAATATGTGTTGGCCCAGGACTGTTAACAGATCAGATGCAACAGATTGCAGTACATGCAGTAGGTTGGGCTAAGGCCAGAGCATCCGTCTCTGATGAATTATCTTGCTTTTGTTGGCTTGGGTCACAATCTTAATGTTATGGTGATGTAGTGTTTTGGTTTTAACATGCACTACATACCAAAGTATATTTATGCTTTGGTACAACCATTGCATACGTTTACTTTGTACCTTTGGGTTTATTTTAATATTTTTCAAATATTTTGGAGTGAAAATCCAAAGGCGAGTCACAGAATTTGTCGTCGCTTTCCAGAACTGACAATAAACATGTTACCCAGCTATTTTAGCAAGTGTACCAAGTGTAATAAAAGAGATTAACTGCCTTTACTAAGAAGACTGTTTACTGTGTTGATGCCACCTATGACAAGAATGTATATTCACACAGTTTCTTATTGTTAACAGCAACTAGGTCATACACAGTAGTTTCAGTAATTACAGCAAGTGTTCCACTTTCTGAGGGAATTGATCTTTTTTTTAGACTTACTGGGACATGTGAGGAGAAAGAAGGTAATCCTTAATTTTACTGCCAAATCTAGTTCTCAGTTCATTCCATTAGTTGTAATGAATATGATCTAAGGTTGGGTTTAGAAACCTAAATGCAGTCCCAGTCCTTTAAGGGAAGATATTGCTTATGCTGCTTGAACATGTGCTGTTGTACATTTTTGCATGCAAGTTTTGTAGCCAGTTCCACCAGGTGTGTGACACCGTGCATCTGCTCACGTGAAGTGAGCATTAGTCTCCGGTACGACTTGCTTTAGTAAGGTGAATTTGAAGGAGCAGGGCTGGCTAAGTGTGTGATTACAGACTGAGCACTGAGACAACCCCATCTCTGAAATGGAAGAAAACATACATAGTTGGGCTTTCTGAATTTTTATTGTTCATTGGTGCACTTTGCCCCCAATACATTCCAGTTAAGCTCTGAATAAAAACGGGAATTCAGAGTTACGCGTTCTCCACTTCTTGTTTATTTTGGCAGGGAGTAGTTTTTTGGGTCTGTTTTTTGCTTACATTACTTGTCATTGTATTTCATTATCCATTTTCCTTAACACTGAGAGTGACTATGATTTTTATCTGGACCTACATTTTTGTGAGGGCTCCAAACTGCTCATTGTTTTTAATCACTGACCATGTTATATACTTTACAGGCTGTTGTAACAGTGGAAAGCATCTAAGTAAACTGTAGCCTATACTTTGTGGAGCTATGAGATTACAGACTGGATGCTTTTGAGTTAGCATCAGTATATCTTTTAAGTGAAGAGGCTTATTACCACCCCTCTTAATGCCAACCTCTGCCAATTCTTCTCATATAAATACTGTCTTGGACGTGATCCTGTGAGTCCATGGATTTTCTTTCAATATAGCAGTGTTCATGAAGATTATATTAAAGACAAGCAAGACTGTGAGCTAAATTCTGCTCCTTTATGCTACGTTAGGAAATCTTAGATACACTGTATCAGATTTGCAGTATCAAACTTGGTCAGAGATGAAAACTGTGTATCTTGCTGATTTTCAGATGGAAGCTTCCCCCCACCCCCCCAATTCAAATTTTCCGTGGAAACGTGGAGTTTTCTGAGGATTTTTTTTCCTCCTGGGAAAATAAAAACAATACCTCTCAGTCTGGAAAAAAGAAAATAAAATTGACTTAATGTTTTAAGCTAGGAGAAGTCCCAGCTGCTGCAGGGTAGAGGTTGTAAGAGCACGCGGCCTCGCACTCTGCTTCACAGGAGTTTGTCAAAGTGAAGGTGACAGGAGCTCTTCCAGGCAGGGAGATAAGCAAGCCAAAAAAAAATTTTTTTTCCTCCAAATAAGGAAATTTGCAGAAATTTCTTGTTATTAATTCTTTTTTTTCACATTTGACTTTTTGCCACCCTTGAGACAAGAACAAAATGGAAATACATGAGGCTTGCAAGAACGTAATTTTTCTAATGGTAGAACAGGGGAAATAATCTATTATCTTCAAAACTTAAGAAAGTTTTTAGTGATCTGTTCCTTTTTTAAATTTTGCTATGAGGCAGTTTTTTTATAAAAGACTATGTAATGCTCAGCAAATTGATTTCCAAGGTTTTCTTGTATCACATAGCAGGTTTTACATGTCTGTTTACATCAGGAAAGCTTTATTCAGCATATCTGTTCCGTCAGTTAGAGACAAGCTAATAGTTTTAAAAGCAAATGTTTTTATTCACTACAAAAGTCACTACAAACAAAAAAAGTTTGGCCCTTTAATAATTAGTTTGTAATTTGGTAAATAGCTAGGAGCTTTGATTGAGAAGTAGCATGTGTTTTCTTCAGTGCTATGTGAATACAGAACAGAAGTAGAAAATGCTAGGCTTCTTTGTGAAATCAATGGCACTGTTAATGTGAACATGGAAGAATTACTCTATAATGCAACAGCTTTAAAAGAAAGATTTGTCTAACTTCTGAGAATCTACCTGTTGTGTAGGTGTGTTTTGTGAAGGTGGAAGAAGGGAATGAGGACAGGGATGGACATTGAAGGAACGCTTTGCTGCAGAGCTCGTTGGGCAGGAGTGCTGAAAGGCAGGAGTCTCTGATAGGACGAGAGGAAATGGCCTGAAGTTGCGCCAAGGGAGGTTTAGATTGGAGGTTAGGAAAAAATTCTTTACTGAAAGAGTGGTCAGGCCTTGGAACAGGCTGCCCAGGGAAGTGGTGGAATCACCATCCCTGGAGGTATTTAAAAGACGTGTAGATGAGGTGCTTAGGGACATGGTTTAGTGGGCATGGGGGTGTTGGGTTGACGGTTGGACTCGATGACCTTAGAGGTCTTTTCCAACCGTTATGATTCTATGATTCTTTCAGCAGGTATCACAATGAAGGGAGGAGATCTTGCTGAAACTCCAAAGACAAATAGGGAAATATTACAATCCACATTTCCATATACAGGTGTCATGAGACGTAGTTACTGGAGATGGAACTGTGACCAGAGGTCTTCATTATTAGGGCAGCTGCTTATTTAGATGCTGACTGTTGTGGGTTTAGGGTACTGCTCTTAGAAATCCAGATCCAGAGACTGCTGCATGCATACATTTGATGTGAAGTCCCACTGATCTTAGAAATTACTTCTGAAACATAAAAAATTCCTATCTAATGTAATTTCCTTAACAGTACACTTGAAATAGCTACTGACTATAAGTACATATAAATACATTCAGTATTTTGTCTGTATTAGTGTGCCACATGGAGATCTCAGCTTACATTTTAAAATGTTACTCACGACCATTGGCTGTACTGAAAAGTTCAGAATCACAGCCTGAGCGAACCAGTGTTAGGAAGCAAAATGCACATGCAGAGGCTCTAAAACACTGTGTTTTGCAAAATTAGGTGTATTTGATTCTTTTTGTTTGTTTTCTAAATCTTTGTGAGAACACTAGTGTAACAGAGGTATTCTTGATTGTGTTCTGCCAAATCTGTCTTTAGTACTTGATGTAGTACCAGCCCTTTGTCTTCGAACACTCAGCTAGGCTGTCCTGTGCTTTGCAAATAATCCACATAAGTATGTGGTGATTCTATAGTGACTTAAGTTTTTTATTACAATTCAAAGCCAAAGAATAAATACCAATAAATATATTCCATGTGAGAAGCTGTTGAACCTTTGTTAGGAATACTGACATTGCAGCCTACTAATTTCCACGTTCTACTTGCCTTTGGCAGTGCTTTGCTTTAACATCTTAACTGGTATACATATTTTTAAAATTTCAGTTGAAAATCAGATTTATTTCTGTTATCTTATGTGTATTGCTGCTTTCAAAAGTGCATTAGAGAAGTATTTCTGATGTGGATTTCTTCTTGCCTTAGGTGGAAGAGTTAGTTTCTAAAGTTTCTTCAAAGGCGTGGTTTCAGTGGAGGAGTTGTGGTTGGTGCCAGAAGTGTAAGAATGTCTCTAAATACTGATTAGGAAAGATAAGGTGACTACAGATAGATTTATTTTATCAGAGCTGCAGTACTATATATATCTTTGTATTGGGCTTTTACACTGAAAAGGCTACCTCGAGGTTTAATGGAGACCTAATCTCCTGCTGAAGTTTTTTAAGAATAGATTAGACAAATGTCTATGTGACTCTATTTATGTGCAGGAAGTCGACCCAAGTGTTCTCTGCAGAGCTCATCATGCCTTTTATCTGTGTGGTTTACATTTTCAACACCTGTTCCTGTTTATTAATAAAAAAGTATGTAAGCTAGATGATTGATGATACAGAGGACAGGTAATTATGAAATGAAATGTTATCAGAAAGAAGATCCGTTGGTCATTTTTCAAAGGGATAGCATCTCAGTTATTGGGGCCACCAACCTGTCTTGTGGGAGAACTTTTGCACTGTGGTTTCACTTCCTTGCACTAAAGGCTCCTCTCTCATTTCATTTCTTCATCAAGGCTCTGAGCAGGAATATTGTGAACTAGTTTAATTAGTCCTGGAGGGAGCAAGTTATTTTCTTGCACAGCTCCTTCTTTAAGGTGAGAGTCCGAGGAAAGACTTGTATGAAGGGTTCATAGCAACAAAGCAATGGTCAGAAGACAGTGGGGACCTGGGTGCCCTGCACCACCTTTGTGACCCCCAGTGTGTCCCCTGAATTCCAGAGAGCTGGGGGAATTTCTTCTTCCTTTGAACAGCTCAACCCATGCTCATGCCGAGAGCAACCTGAGGGAGAGCTCTAAGGGAGAAGTAAAGAAACTTGGTAGCTGCTTCACCTACCAGTACAGGCGTGCAAACCAGCTTACTGATACACAAAAAGTTCAATGCCAGCTAAATGCCGGCGATTTAATGTCTGGTCTGCCCCTAGCCCACCCTGTACTGTGGGGATTAAAGGTAATTCTCCTTATCAAATCAAGAATCACTTTGACTAGGGTGGCATCAAACGACTCTCCCCCCTCCATATTCTAAAATGACTTTTTATTTAGGTAACTGCTGCCAGGAGACAGTCAATTTTTCCCTGCCCCCAGTGGACTGAAGGCAGTTTTAGAGCTGTTATTTGTATTTTTCCTATCTCAAACTACACCATCAAGGCTCCTGTTTGTTGTTTGTTTGGGGATTGGTGTTTTGATTTTTTTTTTCAGTACAGCTAAAATATTTTCTTTTACTGTAGTTGTTTTGATGTAGTAGTGTAGACAGTTTTTGACCTATTTTACTGTCAGTTATTGAAAGCACTCCAAGAAGGGGATGTTCAGTCTTTCTCAAAACTTTTAAACTTCTACCCATTACCATGGTTTCTGAGTGCCTTCCATGTAGAGAGCAGGGCAGCAGGGAAGTCCCTGATGTACCACAATCTGTTTAAGTTAGGAACTTATCTACCTTTTGTGTTTAGGGAGACTCCTGCCACACTACAGATATTGCTACAGATACGTGGGAAAAAAAACAGTGTCTATATTTTGTCACTTCATGTTACTGTTTCGTGAATCCTGTCATCAGTCTCAGTGTAGCAAATACTGCCCTGAACTATAGAAGGAGTGGTTCCCTCTCATTTCAGTATACCTGGAGACATTTTTTACTTCCAATATTGACATAAGGCATGAGTGCCATCAAAAGACCTTCCTGGAGAAAAATGTGTAGGAAGTTACCCTTTGGCCCACTCTCTCTGGGTTTTTTTTTTTGGTTTGGTTTGGTTTGGGGGTTTTTTGGTTGTTGTTTTTTTTTTTTAATCAATTTTATTTTATTAGAGTTCTATGGTTTGGAACTTCTCAAGACACAGCAAATCCTGAGCTAATGTAGGCACTGAAGCAAGCAGAGCTTTGTATTAGTTGAGAATCTAATTGTCTACGCTCAGGGAAGTCAGACCTGGCATCCTGCATCTTTATCTGTTCTCCCTTTCCAGGGTTAAACCTGCTTTTTGCTACTCTCCAGTGACAGCCATAGAAGAGCATACAAGGGCATTTAGCCCTTCCTTTGTAATCCTTTAAAGGCTGTCAGGTAGCTTTGCATGCTTGTTTAAGTTATTTCCATCCTCCCTTCTCTATATGGCAGCAGCAGCCATTTCCCTCACCCTAGCATAGAAAAAGGTTTGAGCAACTGTTTATTTTCATGTCAAAATGAGTTGGTTTCCTTAGGTCCAGCTAAAGGTTTAGCAGATACCAATAAGCTCCAAAACAGTTATAGTTTAGTGTTGTGATTTTTCATTTCCTCTGTAGAACTCACTGGATATCTTGTTCCTCAGAGTTCATGTAATACAGCCATTGTAAATGTATTGGTAAATAAAAAAGTATTTAAATGATGTAAAACTATATATTTTTCCCTCCAGTAATGACAAAATAGCTGAAAAGGGTTTTTTTTTTCCAACTTTTAAACACAATTATCTCAAGAGTCCAAATGCGAAAGGATTAAAGAATTAAAAAAAAAAAAAATCAAATGAAAAGGTAAGATAGAGATCTTTATTCTTGGTTTTGATGTGGTGGTTTGAAAAATTCTGAAATAATTAAAAATTCTGATCTTTTAAGGATATTTATACATGGTACATGCAAACTGAAGGCAGGCATCCTCTCTGTATTCTCTTAAGGGTTGCTTTTGGTACAGCTCTGCTCAGGCTTATCTGTTAGACCTGCAGCTCCCTGCACAGCGGGAGTGCGGTGGCCTGGGGCAGGGCTGGAAAGCGGCTCCTTCCCGGCTCTTCTGCTGGCAGGGGTGGGCTGTGCTGACAGCCCCTCCCTCCGGTTGTGGCTTCTGCAGCCCTGACCTCGCTCCAGAGCCCGAATCCCTTACCCCCCATGTACTGAGGTTTGGCTCTCACCCTTAGGGTACGTTGCACCTGCGTTTGCCCACCAGTTAACCCAAGTCCCTCATGATAGAGAATCACGGAAGAACATATTTGGAAATACCAAAGTAGTTGTTTTCTTCCAACATATATACTTGGAGACTATTTAAAACCTTATGTACACTAGGGAAGGTGGAGCTGAAATGTCATGTTTTCTAATGATTACTCTATGCACAGGAATTGAGTAGTATTTGCTATCTGAATTAGAGCATTGCCCAAAGTAAGCTTTTTGTTTGTGAAGAAGGGTTCATACCTATCTCGTTACAGTTATAGTCTATATCTGTATCCTGCTGTTTTCCAACATGTTTTTTGCTCAGCAAGTTGGGACATGACTCTTTCTGACAGAAATAGACCTTGAGAATAGGGTTCAATAGAAATGGTGCCTTTTTCACTCTAACAGATTTAATTCTAGTTTGGAATTACACTTTTGAGATGTGTTTTCCTAAAAGATAGGACAGTCTACTGACAGTATGCTCAGCTGATGTAAATTGGCATATCATCTTTGCCTTCAGAATAGATGTTGCAGCATCAAAAATCTATTAATACCTGGCAAGCAAATTATGGAGGGTTGATGTTTCTTTTTTTTTTTTTTTTTTTTTAATTTGTATTAGAATCACAAAAGCTTATTGTAAAGTGTTATTTGATTAATAAAACTCAGGTCCCTGTAGGGATGCAGCTTTCTTTTGAAGCGGGAGAGGTTTCCAGCAGTTTTGTCTTCTAGGCAGGTTCCACAGCAACTTATGAATATTTCCTAAATAAATAATTTAATTCATATATTCAGTATGACCAAATTCTTACTGTTCCCCAGTAAAGAGGTTGTTTATAATGCAGGATTTAAACTTCCAGCAGCTGCATCACTTAAACCTGCACACTTGCTTTGTAATTCTTCCGTGTTTCATTTTACCAATCAGTAATGCCTTAGCCCAAAGGGATTGAAGCCTATATCCGAAGAAAACGCACAAATCGCAGGTTACCAAAGAGTCTGATGGGATGAGGAGGGGGAGAATAAAAAGCACACTTTTGTCTGGTGGTTGTAGGTTTTCTCAAGTGGTGGTATTGTATGCACTGTGTAGTGCCGAGACCATCGCTTCCTGCGCAGTCGGCGTTCCCCACGCCTCACCCAGTTTCTCACCATTGCCCTGGGAAGGGTTCGGGCCAAGGCAGCACTCCCGCACAGAGGGATGCTGTGCTCCGGCTCTGCTCCCACCTGTGCGCAAGCCCCTCTGCTGACTTCAGCCCTGCCCTTTTCACACTGTTTCTTCTACCAGAAACGCATTCAGCAGGAACTTCCCGGCGAGGGAAATGCCGAAGCTTGTTTGCTGCATCAGAGAAAGCAGCATGTAAGAGGGAGGCTGCCTCCAGGCGTGTTTGTAGTGCCTGTGGCGGGCAGCTTGAACCCGGCCCCGTGGGCTGAGGTGAGCACGTGTGTGCCGGCTGCCAGCGGGAAGGTCATGGCTGCAGCTGTGGGATGTGCTGGAACGAATATAGCTTTTCTCCCGTCAGCCACAGGCTGACAAGCACAAAGGAGTTCTGATTTAAGTCAAAGTGAAATAAAGAGAGCAACGTACGCCATAAGGAGAAGCAGTGTGAGAAATGGAGATAGTCCAGGGCTTCTGAAACAGTATAATAATCTGCATCTCTGAGGGAGATCTCCTGTGTGTGTACTGCCAAGAACAGGTTAAAGGGAGAAAGAGAGCAGTGGGCAATACTTGTGGGCTCAGCCCTTCCCTTTTTATATCGCCTTATGTGCCCAGATCTGTAGCTCCTGGTTCTCCCATTGAAACGGTTTGCCTTCCATCTGTGCTGCAGCTGGCAGTGCTTTGGAAGTTACCGCACGGGGACAGGGCATTTCAACAACAAGTTAATCTAAATAAATATTTCAAGATGGACATTTATAGTCACAGAAATAGCTAAGTAAAACCAGCACCCTCTTCTTCAGCAGAGCAGCTCTAAGTGTGCGTTCAGAAGCAAATTTGCTTTGTATAGTGACCCGAAGAAGCGACTGCAACCACAAACACAGTGCAACTGTCAGTGAATGAAGTGCAGTCCCATCTTTATTGTGCTCTGTCAACAGAATTTAGCAAGTTTTTCTGATTGCAGAGTCTCTACTGCAGCACGCACAGGCAAGAGAGACTGTAGCTTGACGTTCCGCTCACAGGCTGAGTATGGGAGGCTGCATTTGGGAAATGAGACACTCTCAACGAGTGAAGTTGAGTGAAGTGAACTGCGAAGTCCTCAAGAGAGGTCAAACTTGGTGCTTTTTGGTGCTGTTGGTTCAAGATGGAATGGATTACACTTTTAGAAAATACATTCAATTTTAATTTTTTTTATTTAAATGTAATTAGATCCCATTACTAATGCCTATAAAGGGAAAATGGCCATGAATGTAACTACTATGAAGAAGTGTTTTAGAAATCTCACAATACCAACTTTTTCACCCATTTCTGTTTTGATAAATGAGCTATGGGAATGATATTCATAACATAACTCCTCTCTTTATACTATGTGAAAATAACCCTTAATTGTAGAACACGACAAATTTTTTTCCCACAAGAAACACAATTCTCATAAGCAAAGGAAGTTGCTAATAGATGGGGAGGGGAGTTCTCTTTATTCAGTAACCGTGTAAGCGACAGAAAGTCTCTTTTGTCAAAAACTCACTGAGTTAAATTACTTTGAAGTCTCTGTATGAATTTATAAATTACGTTTTTGATTAACAAAAATGAGTGTCCTTGCATGTAAGTAACATAAAAGGAACGTTCATTCGTGTAGATAATCCACAAGCCCATGTGGGAAGAAGGTGCTGAAGAATTGTATTTTTGTTACAGGTTCACTTTAAGCTTATTGCCAGGGTACTTTCCATCATCTGAAATCTAATACTATAATAGTCGGTGTCATAAAAATGACTTAGAAAGCTCAGGTGCTGTTGTACTTTTTGAGATATATATTAATTATGAAAAAAAAATTGGATTAGAACTTCACAGTATAGTGGCTATTAAGTGATAAAATATGAAACTGGTGGCCAAGAGTTCCTGAATGTTAACTCCAGGTGTGCCACTAACTTCATCATCTTGAAAAAATTTGCTGTAGCTCATTTGTGATGCTTTTGCAATCACTGAGCAACACCTGTACCTACCAAACAGAAATGTTGATTTCCATAACTTTAAAATGAGTAAAGCAGTACTGGAAGTAAATAATAGTAACAGGATTCAGCCTGCACTCTCTCTCCTTGAATCATATGTGGTGTGGGCAGGTGGTCTTGTGCAAAGCAACAGAGCAATCTGTCATATTAAAAACCACAAAGTTGTCTTTCTTTCCTTTTTTTTAACTTTTAGAGCTGAAATTTATATATCCTTAGCATGAAAATGGCTTCTTATTACCTAGTGTGTAGAATCCTGGTCTCACTTAGAGTGAAGCTTAGGTTCTGAAATGGGCTATACAAAATCTGAGATTTGAGAGTGTAACTGCTAGTTAAATGGTGTTAGTGATGACACTGTAGATGAATTTCAGCCTTAAACCAAAATTTCAAAAATAGTGATCTCAGAAGTCAAACTCCTCAGTTCTTGAACAAAGTGTATCAGTGCAAATATTCTTGTGTTCTGCAGGCTTCATTTACTGAGAGTCCTAAAAAAAGGACCTAATTTTTCAAATAGAAATGTCTTTTTGGCATTAACTGAACCTAGAAGTGCTTACCACTTCAGAAAAACAGGTCACGTAGCGATTTAATATGCACTCAGGAGTTTGATTCTAGACTCTTGGTCTTTTAAATATTCATCATGATAATCTGAATATATAGATGCCCAGAGAGTGATGTATGCATTGTAGTGAAAAATGCAGCAAACATATAAATTAGTAAGCATTGAACAAACTGAGTTCACTTCTGAAACAACTGATCCGCACAGCTGCCTAGGCAGATGTTCTTCAGAAAAAACACAATGGGTTAATAAGGAAAAAAAAAATGCAGCTTCCTTCACTGTGACAGTTGTCTTTTGAGTACTTCTCTTGTCTTGCTAATATTCTTGAGTGGAATCTGTTGGAGGAGCAGTACATTGTTGATCTATAGAAAGAAGACACAAAAGGCTGGATAAAAGTCTAACAGCATTTATCACTTTGTGATAAACATTTCCAAAGCACAAATGAGAATAGCAGGCCATATTTAATAGCGCTTTGGGCTGATACAATACTATTTTGCATAAATATTTGCTAATTCATTTTAAAATGTACAGTGGGTATTATGCATGGGTAATAATGTTTTGCCTGTTTCCCAAGAATGATTTGAATTCTCAAAACATGCTGCAGATAATAAGTACTAAGCATTTTTATTATGAATTGGGTTCATTTAAGATATAAAATCTGCTAGAGTTGCACAAGTCCTTAAGCACGTTATGAATATTTTAGCAGTGCTCATGCCTGATGTAACCTAAATCAACAATCATTTCAAATTTATTTTTATAGAATATAGATTGTAATTAATCACATCTTTTTCTGGGGGAGGGGAAGAACTGGAACTGACCTCCTGGCAGATCTTCTGAGCTTTAGCTTTTTACTGGGATTCCTCTCTATTATTTTCATATGCAACTCTTTTCTCCTTCAGTGGGGTAAACTCTAAACGTAAATGGTCGTAGCTCCACTGCCTTCAGTGGAACTGCACCCGTTTGCCCAAGGTAAGTGTTTCTCCTCTATTGCTCTGCAATCTCTTTCTTTGCTCAGGAGTGCACAGAGTAGACTCTCTTCTGTATTTTCTGGTTCGTCCATCTCCAGAACTGCTTCCTGCTTCTTACATTCTTCTGGGCCTGAGCATCACTTGTATCCAAAGTTCAAGGTTTGCAGAGACAAATGCACAAATGTTGTCTCAGCCTGTCATTTATTGAGGAACTACTTCACTGTTGGAGTTGAAAGAATTGCCCATTAAGAACAAGGTTCATGGGAAAGCATTGATAGTTTGGCCCTAGAAGTCGTTAGCCTGTTTTTCGTGTGGGATATGAGTGCCATTTGTTCCTGTGTTCAGTGTTGAATAGCATTCCTTTTTACTGTATTTCTGTTATATTTGACTATGCAGCACTGAAACACTCCAGAAGTTACTGTTGTGTAATTATAATAGCAAAACACTATATTTTACATCCAATTTCGACTTTTGTTCTCATTTTTACGTCTCAGTAGACTTCAGTGGAATGTCAGAGTATCAATAAATGGGTCTTTGGAGAACAGAGGCTCTCAGACTCCGAAGAAATGTAAATAATTTATCAAAAGGCTACTGTGAAGCAGTAATTTGAATTTATAACATGAAAAATACTTTGAAAATAATTTCACGTATATATAAAATCAGAACACAATGGTGGTAGGGAACCCTATAAAAACAAGCAGTACTGTCAGGTGTATGTAAGTAGGCTACCGACTACTCATACTGCCAAGAGGTGAAAGAAGAATTTCTGTAATAAACTTGGTCTTATCAACTGGAAACATCAGAAGGTGTGAAAAGACTGGGCATATTAATCAATCAAAGTATGAATTAGAGTTATGAACTTGTCATGTGGCTACGAAAAAGGAAAATCTAATCTTAGACCGTATCAGGCAATGAATTACCACCATTATACTGCTGAACTCTTGTCCGGAACACCTTATCCATTCTAGTCAGTCTTATTTCATAGAGATGAATTCTCACCGGAGCAGGTGTGGAAAAAGGGGAATTAACATAACCAGCAAATGACAATTTACCTGAAGAGGCAGGAACTGAGTATCATAGTTAAGTGGGTGCTGGGAGCAAATATGCTCTAAATAAATGCCGAGTGCAAGTGGAGGTAAAAAGAAATGTTAATTTTAAAGTAAAAGGCTATTAACTGGCTATGCAAAAGTCAGAATTCATCCAGCTGTCTGTTGAGTAATGTTCTGGATATGGCTTGCAATGGGAGTGGAGGGAAAACTACAGGGAAACGGCTTGTGTACTCTTGTGGCCCCTGATTGCAAAGATGAAAGTTCATCCACGGAGATCCACTGCACTCCTTTGTGGAATGTTCCTTGCTGTAAAAGACCACTTAAGACACTGACTTACATAACTATAAGAACGTGTTGAGGCAAATTATTTAGTGATCTTCTTACCATAAAAGTGAAACACAGATGCGGTGTGTTCATTTTTGAGTTTTTGCCATATTACAAAATGAGTAAGGCAAAGGTACGTGTTCATTGACCTTTAGCTAGAGTGGTGCCTATGTTAGCGTTAGTATTAGTCCCTATGTTAGACCCTTTATATTGCTTTGGAACTGAAAAAATTCAAAAGGTACAAGTTAAAGCAGGCCCATGTCTTAATCCCTAGTATTTGTTGAGACCTAATAAATAAAATGCATTTTTGTTGACTTTTCATTATAAAAGATGCTGCCGAAGGAAATTATGATAGCTAACCTTTTGGCACAGTTGTTTCAAGAATGAACCTGCCTACACTGTTGCTTAAAATCTTTGGTCCTTAATACCTTAGTGAAAGCTTGGATGATATATAGGGTGTCAGAACAATAATTTCTCTGAGACTCTAATCCACCCGAACCAATCTGGACATGCTGTACCAAACTGCAAGCTCTCGGTGCGAGTTCAGATCAGATGGCTCATGTGAAGGTGGTCAGCTATCACCAACTGGTATGACTGGTATGCCGAATTTATCCTGGAGGTTAGTCATCCTCCCTCTCCAGATATTACCTTCAGCTCTACACCTGAATCACAATCTTGTGACCATGGATGAGGGCTAACCAGTACTTTTAGGTTTAAGGTACCTTGCTATCAAGAGCATCCAGCAACAAATCTCCATTGTTAAGTCTTCAAAATTAGCTTTTTATTCTGCCACATGGACTGCATGACCATGCATGTATAGATGTGCCCAGCAGCATGCAGTGGGATACATTTTGCCACAATCTCGGCGTTTGAGTGAACAAAGCAGCATTCCTTAGGGCTGAAGGACTGTGACAGTCCCTAGCCTTTGTGAAACGTACCCTACGCCCTTCCTGACTCCAAGTGCCGTGGCCATCTCACTCCATGTTTCTGCAGCTTGTGCAGAACTTTGTTCAGCATTCTTTCGCTTCACTTCACTTCACTTCCTTTTTCTTTTTTCCTCTTACAGATGGACAAAAGAGGAAGAAATCATTAAGAAAGAAACTGGACTCATTAGGAAAGGAGAAGAACAGAGACAAAGGTAAAATAAAATGAGTAGATATTTACTGATTGGGTCTTACTTTTGCATATGAGATTTCTTTAGCCTTAAATACATACTTTCTGGAGTGGGAGAATGTTACCGAGCTGATGTACTGCCTAGGTATTTATTTCCAAGTTGAAAAATATGTCTTATCTTTTCTATTTGTCATTAGTATAACCCAGATCTCTTCAACTGAAAGCTTATTTCCTGGTAGAAAAGGAGGAGTTACAGGACTGCATCTTTTCTTCCTTGTTCTTTCTCCCTATTTTCACCATCCAGCCCTGATAACATGATCCAGTTGTTTACCTGCATTTGCACTCCCCTCTTTCAATTTGCAAAGCACGTGAACCCGGCCCTGCCCAAGCAAGTCAGTTGATTTGCTTTTCTTTTTTCAGCCCTAGGAAAATAGCTGTTGTTTAAAATATATAAATGCTTCAGTGCTACTGATCAGTTGGGTTTTAATAGACTCCATGTGACATGGATTTACTCTTACATTTACATGGTTGGACTCTTTTGTTTGGACATTAATAAGCTTTATGGGCTGGGTCCTAATCCACTGGACTTGACCTGTAATTTGCAGCCATTTGAGACATTGAGATCTGAAAAGTGTCTCTGAAATTGCAGTTTTCTGCATGTAGGTAATTGTGCATCTAATTTTGTGTGCTCTTCTGGAAAAGAAGTTCTGGAAAAGTGGTAGTAAAACTCAGTATTGACACCCCAGTTTCAAAAACACATACCAAACACAGAAATTTATAACAAGAGAAGTGATTTGGTTACTCTGATGTTATTGCTTGTAATCTAGTTTGGTAGAAGGATAGAACTTTGAAATTCCATTGAAAAAATGAACATTCCCACTTCAAAGTTACTTTTTTTGTCAGGAAGAAAATGCTTTCCTTTTAATTTTTGTTTGTTTGGTGACTTCATATATGTCATTATTGTTTTCTTGATTTAAACATAGCTATGAAAAATATTTGCATTAATCCTTCTAAAAACTGAAAGTCCACTGACACATTTGTTTGGATAAGGTTCTGAGTAACAAATCTTTCATTTGTTATGAGAATCACTTGATGTAGGACTTGAGTCCACATGCAGAATGAGTCTTTGAGGAAGAGGTTTAATGATTTTATAGCTACCTTTGGGGGAAAATCTATCTTGTACTATTCCTGTCAATGCATTACATATGGCTGCACTGTAATTAATCAGTCGTTATGTTGCTTAGTTTCCTTGATTTTTTTCCCATAGTCCTCCATGCAGTTAAAAGTGCAAAGTAACATACTTCTGTGCAAAACCTTCTTCACTTTCCAGTGCATTTGCCAGAGAAATGGCTAACCACTTACTGCTTTTTTTTTTTTTTTAAAATGTTCTGTCTTTCACGAATTTTTGAACCACTGAGAACTTTTATCTTTCCCCCCATATGGGTAGCACGACTTAAGTAGTCTCCTTTGAAAGTTTCTATTTAGAAGCTCTTTTGAAAGTTTAAATACATTTTATCTTTTTACTCACATTTTTCATTGCAGTAGCAGATTTTAGCAATCATAAATTCATTTGATAATTCACCAAAGACCTAATTTTGTTGTGTCATCCAAATCTGGTGGATCTTTGCAATTGCACTTCCACAACTCCTCCAATGCCTCTTTGGTGCCGTGCCTTGAGATGTGATAGCTTCCTTTGGTGATGCATACAAATGCTTATCTCAGAGTTGTTCTTTATTCCTCTAAATTATCTGTTGCCAAAGATGTTTCAAACAATATTTTTTCTTACATTGCTTTGTACTCTTCTGTGATTTCCTTACAGCCTTGTTTTATTTCAGCTGACCTCTGTTTCTGATAATTACACAACCATGCTAGTTGAGCACTTACAGATAATACTATTTTCTGCTATTACATTTCTGTTCAGGGATTTTTTTTTTTGGTGTGCTTCTACCTTGCATGATAGCATTCTGTTAGTAACTTTGGGGATATACTTTCTGTTTTCATTCAGATGGGTTTTCTGAGTGCACTTTGCCATTTAGGGCTCAGTAGTTGCCCACAGCAAAGGTCAGCACTTTGTACTTATTCATCCTTGTATATATTTATCTACTTCCTGTTTTTCAGCACTGCTCATATCTTCTGGTTAACTATACCCAAGCATTTTTAAAAATCTGCTGATTCTCTTAATTTTAATTCCTTTTTTTTCCCCCCGTTCTTTTAACTTCAGGATTTTCAAACATGTACCCCTCTGCTTTTATCCTCTTTCTCCCCTCTTCCACTGCCTTATTCTCACTTATAGACATGTCTTACGTGCTCTCTCCATGTATAAAATATTATAGGAGCATCCCCCAAGGTGAAAATACCCCAGCACTACTCAAACAGCAGAATCTCTATTTCTCTCCTTCCTTCAGGGTGTCTGTATTGACAGGGGTGTCGGGTTGGACAGTAAGGGTACAGAGGGCCAGGAAATTGGAAGGAGTCAGATTCCCAACCAGGTTGTGTCAGCAGAGTGAAAAGAAAGCCATGTTGGCTCTTACTTGTTGCCAGTGGCAAACGTTGGGCAAAAATAGCCCAGGTAGCAGCAAATGGTGCCCTACTTCTCCGGGTTTCTGTCCGTGGTTGTTTCTGGTGTACTCTTCTCTGCCCTACTGAGTTATTGAAGATCATCTGCCCCACAGATACTCGCTGAGCAGACTTTTAATCCATGACGGCGGAGGGGGTGAGCAGCCAGGAAGGTGCTGGGTTGTGCCATGCAGGCCATTAGCCTGGCACAGTTGGTGAAAGGCGGCTGTTTTCCTGTGGGAAGCAGCAGCACCAGCATCTCTCTTGGCCTCAGGAGTTATGAGGGACAGCATCACCCAGCTTTCAGGTGACGAGCTGGCTCTGGAAAGAAAATTGTAAGGCCTCGTGCTGCCGGTCTCCATAAGGATGAGCCCGCCATGCTACATCGCAGCTGAGCCCCACTGGACAGTGGTCTCCGTGTCATCCAAAGTCAGAGTTAACCTCCCTCGACGTGTGTGTCAGAGTGAGCTGGAAGCATCATTCTGATCCATTCTATGGTGTTTTTTTAACAAGCATTTCTACCGTTTATTTTATAAAGGGTGTGTCTTCCATTACTGGGCAGCCGGTCCAAAACAAACACTCCATGCTGTGGACATGGCTGTGCTCACAGAAAAGGCCGGGGGTGCTTACTTATCCACCTGCACAGGTCCCTAGTCCTCATGCCCGAAAGGAATGCCTTCCTTCTGTTTCTTTTTTTTTTTTTTTGTGGGATTTTTTTTTTTGGTAACTAGGAAACGGCGAGACCAGGCCACAGGTCGTCAGAGGGGAAGCAGGGAAGCCGATTTCCAGAACACTTTATGCAGACAAGTTGCACCTGCCTTAATGCAAACAGCATTTCCATCCCTTCAGCATCACTTTTGTAAGCACAGTTGCAGTTTGAAGAGTATGTAATTAATTCCAAACATTTTGAGTTTCCTATATCCCAGCCTGGGAGACCCCACATACCAAGACAAGTAACAGCCAAGGGGGCCATGTTGTTAGGTCGTGCCTGGAGTGCGTGCCACCTGAAAAGTCTTTTTTTGGATAGATAGGCTCCTGAAGGCTAATCCTGACGATCACACAGCACTGTGTGATCCTGTGTGTGGGTTGCAGCCAAAGATCACTGAGATGTGCCTGGCACAGGAAGCCACAGAGGTGGAAAAAAAGGTCATTGTGCTGATCACCAGGACGCACGGTGGAGACCCTGCTGCAGGGCACACGGGGCGTGAGCCTTGCGCAGCTTGTAGCGCGTGCGGTCAGCGTTGTGTCTTTGTGTGGGGGCCGTTCCTGAGAAGAAGCAGGGAGGACTTGGGTCCTTGGTCTTCCCTGACAAACCCTCTCCTTTGGCACTGACATGCGCTGAACTGCCCTAGACTTCCGGAGTTGTTCTCTCTGGAGAAGTACCACCTCTCTCCGATTTGTGCCCAAGACTGTTCTCCCTTACCCCACCCCACCAGGTGTCTGTGCTTAAAAAGCATGACCAACAGGATTTGGTACTCCTTTCTTCTAGGACTGTTTGGAGATTTAATCACTCCTGTTTTAGAACTCAGTCCAATCTGTGGAGTTCTTATTCTCCTAACATCACGTTTTATTTAGATGGATCAGTTGATCAACCTGTCTATCTGTTAAGTGAGAGTTTTGGCCAACTGTTACACATCTCAAGGCCAACAAAGACATTAAATTAGAATTGAATGCACTTTAAATGAGATTCATATCTTTATTTTGTCCTTTTTGACAGGTACATATGTTGTCATCTCGTTAAAAGGGGAAAAATTTTAGAACAAGTGTTTTTTCAGTTCTTTTTACATCTCTGAGTGACTCACCAGAGCAGGATATAGCAAAACTTGCTGGTTGTAAACAGACGAAACAGGAGACCAGCACTCCACCCAGATATTTAAGCAATATTTTCAGCTTCCATCATTCAGTGTCTTTGCTTTTCTCTACCCAGCCTCCTTGTTATTAATGGCCATTATGACTCTCAATCGTGCTGTTTACATATGTCTCCAAACATTTGTTTTAGCTGCTAACAAACAGTACTCAGGCTGGAGGAGCAGTAAAATGTCAGTGCTGCTTGGAATAAGAAATTCTCAGGATGCTCTGCATGCTGGTGGCCGGGTACTGTTCCCTTACAAATTCACTGCTAATTTTGACGGCAGCAGAATTGGAGCCTTTCGTCCATCTCCTGCCAGTGACACGGGGGTCAGCGTAAGCATGCCTACTTCGAAAGTACACACAGGCAGTCCTGAGAGAGATGCCTTCCAGAAAGGATTTCTCCTAGAAGATTTTATCAGTAAACCAGCTCCATTTTGCCTTGGTTCCAGTAAACCCTACAGGTGAACTGAGAGACCTGCTCAGAAATAATAATCACTTGTTACATGATTTGTTGAGCAATGGAGAATCATCCCTTTCTATGTGGAATCTAAATACTTGACAGGTTCATTCGTGGGGCCTTAGCAGAGCTGCTGTATATGCTGGAATTTCTGAGAAAAGACCTTCCTGGTAACTCTGTGGCATATGCAGATCCAGCAGTAGATATTTGATTTTTCTTTAGTTCAAAATTCTTGAAAACTCTTCCATGTTCACTTCCCAGCCATGCTTAGAAAATTTAGAGGTATTTCTTAATGTTTGCATTTGTTCTTCAGTAATTCAACGTATCATGATGTTAGAATGCCTTGGCACAGCCTAAGGAGAGAGCTGAATAGATGAAGTTTCTTTTTTATTATAGTTTATCAGAAATGTGTTTTTCTCAAGCCTTTCCAGCACCCCACTGTGCTTTTTTAAAAACTTCAAAAATGTTTCTCATGCTCTCTAGGCATATGAAAGTTTTTTTTAAGCAACACTGTCATATTTTGTACTAAAGTCAACTGAAGGACTAAGAATCTCTCAATTTTTTTTAAAAAACAAAGACCTACCCACAGAAAAAGCCTAAGTAATTGCAGAGGCTTTTTATCACTCCTTGAAGGTCTGTGAGCTCTGACTAGCTGGACAGGGGAGTTTCAGCCACAGAGCTGATGCTGCGAGAACATTTGTCTTATTTCGAGTCTTCTGGAGTCAGTGCAGGGTTTTGACGAACCTTCAGATGGAGGATTGCCATTCCCCTTATGGACTGAGGTTTCTGTTCTTATTTTCTTCGTTCCATCACTCCCTCTATGGATCCAAAGTAATTCATTTCAGTTAGCAAAACAGAGTTACCCAGTCTGGCTAGCTGGGGAGATTGACTTAAAGACCCCTTTAAGTTCATTTAAATATCCCTTTTAAAGCGTATTATTCTCTGAGCTGTCTCCCACTCTGTTCCTATCATTTAAATAGAGGTAGTACAAGCACCTTATTAGATTTTGGTCACAAGGTTTTAGCAGCTCAAAACCAGCACTTAAGCTATACTTAAGAAAAAAACCCCAAAGTGGTAAGGAGACTATCCAAAGTTGCTGTGTTGGATACTGTTCACTTTATTGACATTGAAAGCTTCATTAGGATCTAGAGTATAGACCTCACTGGTTCTTAATAGACTGCTATGGTTTGTGGGATGGAAACCACAATTTTCACCAGCTGAAACTTCAGAGAAGTCTTCGAAACTATACTTGGACAGGGTGGCATGAGGCCAAGTAAACTAACTGTCTGTGTCAACATCCCGGATATCATCATTTGATTAGCAAAGAGGAGGATTTCTGGTCACTGAAGCTCTTATTTGATCTGTCTGGGAGTTTTTCTGTGCCATGCTGCTTTTTATTAGAAAATGCTGATTTTGCCATCACAGAAACATTTCTTGGGAACATATCAGTTTCGATCAAAATTTTGTTAAGAAACTTTCCTCAGCTGCAAGATGGACTTTCTGGTAAAAGAAATTGTGCACTTCTCCAAAATAGCAAATTGTCTCCTGTGCCAGTAAACACTAAAGAACAGGATGGATCAAAAGTCAAGTCCTTGTATGCTACTGTTCGGGCTAAGGATATGAGTCTGCGTTTCCACACTGGTTGCCCAGTCTGCCAGGTTGTTTCACATTTTTATATAGTGCTTTCTGCAAAATTTCTTTTTAAGCTGCCCATTCTGATGAGTGAATAAGTGGTCAAATTTTTGTTGGTTTTACAGAGAGTGACTAACTTAGTAGCTCTGGCACTCAGTATATGTACAACAGAGCAAAGTTTTGAGCCCGTGCTCTAAGGAGCATTTCTTCATACAAATTAAACATCTCCAACAGTAGGGATCCCCATCCTACAGCAGGAAAGAGGCAGTTGGAGCTTTTAGCTTGACTGTGAGACCAGAGCCACACACCTACACATCTTACACCTGGGTCAGTGCCCTTTCTCCCCCATCAATTGGTTGCTAAAACTTTGCATGACTGCAACTCTTATTTTTTTAATGAATCTGAAATGTCAGAAGGGCTAGCATTCACTCTAATGGACATGACATTACCTGTCCAACAACAACATTGTTGGGATTGAGTACTTCTGAAGAGTGGTGGGCAAAACATGCTCCCCACCACCACCCCCCACAACACACACACACAAACACGCTAGTTTTGGTGGGAACTTCAGGCTGTAGCCAATCTGTGGAGGGTGCAAGTAATTCTCTTAATTTCAACAAACGAGTAAAAAGTTACTGGTTTTGCCAATTCTTTAACGTAATTACTACTGCCAGCCAGCATCACTTCCATCTGTATTTAGTCTGAAAATCAGCCAGTTGGTTTTCATCCAGTTCCCCATCTCTGCCAGACATTGAGAAATCGGGCAAGTGGTTCATGTCCTCTGAGAAGGAGGCCTACAGCAAAGCAGCAGAGGTTCAGTGTCCTTTCACTGCTACACCGGCACGTTGAGCAAGAGCAATTAAAAACCTAGCGTCCCACACCTGAGGGTTTTCAAGGAGGAGCAACACCTACCTCAAAATACCAGCCTTTACATAACAAAGTCAGGAAGAGGGTCATTTTAATGAAATTCCTTTAATGAAGCAGTGCTGAGATCTCATCTCCTGCTGATCTTGTCCCAGTTGATCCTAGTGCTGTAGGATCAATGGCATCAGCATGCTGTTGGGCATCACTGGGCTACATACTGCTGTACCATCCCAATTTGAAGCATGAGTGTCCGTGAGCCAAAACCAGAGAAATATTTCATGCTCAGGATTTCATTTGGCTCAGTGGCTCGTCTCAGGAAATGTTGTAGAAGGACAGATAAATAGGGATGATGGAGGTATAACAAAGTACCTGGTTAGACAGCCAGAAGGGGAGACATGTTGCATATGTGTGTTTCAAGTTTCTGGACTTAAATGTTCATTAGGAAGATAATTCAGAACAGTAAAAGTCTTTAATACTAATACTCTCATCGTTTTATAGGCACACTCTGCTGGGTACAGGGGGGTCGGGTCTAACTCTGGACTCCTGGAACTGGCAATCCCCGCATTGCTTGATACCCACGTGGTGTTCTTTCTTGTCCTAAATTAAATGCAGATGGTTTTAGATGTCATTCTACTCACAGGTCACCTCCAGACTTGCTTGATATGTGAGGCTCTGTTTCCTGATTTAGTTTTGTCTGGACACCAAAGTTAGTTCATGTCTTAACATTTCATACTTCTAAAGAGGAGTAATGTTTCTCACCATATCAGAACAACAGGCCCTTGTCTCTTTAGTATGATAGGCTAATAGTGTCCTCATTCAAGATTCATAAAATATACTCTTCTTTTCAATGCCTTACTTTAATCTTAATGATAATGCAAGCCTAGATAAAATTTTAAAGTGTCATTAAAAATATAGTCAGACTTTAAGTCCCAGGAGGAACTTTGGCCTTTAATCATTTAGACAATTGTGGCAAAAGAGAGGATGAGTATATAAGGATTTTTTTTGTTTGCTTTGTTGTTGTTGTTCCTTTTTTCATACTTAAAAAAAAAATGTTGCTTTTAATCTCTGGTGCTTTATTTATTCCTGATACAGGCAGGTCTGAAGCTGGAACCTAGTGGAAGTTGTACCCATTTTGACCAGGATGAACAGAGTCAATAGCTATTTTTTCATTCCATTTGAGCATAAAACAGTTCTAGCTGGCAGTCTGGCCCAATGGTTTGGTTCTACTAATCTCAGATAGGTCTAGATTTGAAACTTAATGATGAGAATGTCAATGTTAGTTGTTGTTGACTGAATCACTGTAGAGCATTTTTCTGTTTTGTGAAACATTTGAGCATTGCCCCCCACAGCAAGGGGGTTGGACTAGATGACCTTTAAAGATCCCTTCCAATTCAAACTATTCTATGATTCTATTTTACTTTGACACCTGAAGTATATGCTGGTTCTGTACATTACAGTTACACTGATGTGGGATGGGATTATGTTCTGTTAATTGGGAGAAACCTGTATTCTCCTGTATTTCTATATGTCCATATATATTTTTGTACTGTTGCAAAGGACCTTTATACTGATATACCACTCTTAAACTGGTTTAATCTTACCAGTATGTTAAAGCAGCATAGTTCTCGTATATAAATAAAACCGTATCCTTGAAGGCTTAGTCTGAATAGTGGATGCACTTACACGCTCCTACAGCTAGGTGCTACCCTCCTGACCTGTAGTGAGACCCATGCCTGTGCCTGTACCCCTTGACTCTGGTGCCCTGCAGCATTTGTGAGAAAGAAACCCGGTGAAGGGGTCTGAAACATGAGAGAGCTGTGGCACGGTCCAGATAGGCTCCCCAGTCTCAGGATTAGGGAGCCTCTGATAGTCCTCTGCACCATCTAGATGTAGCCAAAGGTGCCTGACTTCCACTTGCTTTCAGTGGAAGTTAAGATCTTAATTAGATCTGTTCCCAGTTGATTTTCCAAGATTCAGTATAGTATATCTTGCACGATCCAACTGGAAACGGGATTCAGATACCATGAGCTACAATTGCCTGGCATGTCTCCACTATTATTTTATTGTTTCAATTGTTTATTATTATTATTATGCAGTCCAGTACCTCATTGTAATTATTATGTATTTAAAGGGACTTCAGATTGTTTTTCTTTTTAACAGCTTAATACTTAATTCTTTTTGTACTAAATAAATATCAGATGTTCAGTAAATACTAACTTTTTTGTTGTTGTTGCAGAATTTATTCCCCAGGCTTTTGGAATGCCCTTGTCCCAAGTGATTGCTAATGACCGGGCCTACAAGCTCAAGCAAGACTCTCAGAGAGAAGAGCAAAAAGATGTTTCAGATTTTGTGGCCTTCCTCTTGCCGTTTGGAACTAAAAGGCAGAACAAAGAACTTTCAAGCAGTAACTCATCTCTTAGCTCAACCTCAGAAACACCGAACGAATCCACTTCTCCTAACACACCCGAGCCAGCACCACGAGCAAGGAGGCGTGTAAGTAGACCCATGACAACATGGTGCATGCCAGTAGCTCCAGAGGGTCTAGCCAGAGCAGGAAAAAACCTTGTGTCTGTGGATTGTGGAATTTTTCTTCTGTCATGTTCGAACAGTGATCTTTTTTTTTTAAGGTGGAAGTTGGCTTGGTCAATACCAGAAAATTATAAGTGTAGTGGAAATCTTCTTTCTCTGGTGCTGGTGGGTAAAGGTCATATGGACTATGTAAGTCTTACAGATCCCAAAGTGACAGAGAGATTATTTAGAAGTCTTCCTGTTCACTTCCTTTATCTATCTCCTTCTGTTTAGGTCTTAGATTTAAAAAATTCCATCCGTCTTCAACCTAATTTTTTCAGCTGGGGAAGACTAAACCTCTGCGACTGGTATATATGTATGCTTATGTTAATTTAACTCCACAAACTTGGAAGTAAATCTAACTATTAATCCCTTTCCCAATATTAATAAAAATCCCTATGGCCTAATTCTGATCATGTCCTCAGTGGTAAGAAAGAAGTTGTCAAAGTAAATTTGTACCAGGCTCTTCAAAGGAAATTTCTGCATACAGGTTATGAAAATGCCTTTGGGAGCAGAACACAATGCAGTGGTTTGGGTTGAATGTTGATCCTGCATGTAAGATAGGTACCTCATAGACCACTTATTTGCAGGGTTCTGTTCCTTGTAAAGTAAATTTTATGCTCTGAGCTTTCCAGTTTTCCAGTATTGCAGCTAGTAACAATAATAGAATTTTTTTTGTTACCATGGGATAGAGGTTCTAAAATTACTGCTTTCTAATTTCATTTGCAATGGAGGGAGAAAAAATGCATAATAAAATACTTTCAATAAAAACCCCTGTTAAGTAATCTGAGAAGGAATTTGAGGTACAAGAACAGAACGTGGAAAATAAAATATTTTCTTAGGATCATCACCTTCTTATCCCTAGGATGAAACCTGCTTCAGGGAAATGCTATGTAAGACTCTTCAAGCCATGGTGTTAAGAGGGGTAGAACTGGAGTAAATTGCAAATTAAGAGAAAATTGAAGAGTCCCATGACCTGCCTTCTTTCCCTCTAGCTGTCAGCTGAAGCTTATACTTGAAGTGTCTACATTCTGTCTGCAAATAGCTGAGGGAATGATACTTGAAGACGTTTGCATTCTTACATACGCATAATGCACATCTATTGGCCTGTCCAGACCATATGAACAGGCAGTTGTGTTCACACAAAAGTGCAAAGTACACTTGATTATAAGTGTGAAGGGAAACCCACCAACTTCCTTCAGAATTTGGTATAGGCAGTGATAAAAAATAGAAATTCATCATATACATCCATTGGCTTCAGAACCTGTTTTTGTTTGAGGGAAAGATAATTCATGTGTCCAGATATGGGTCATCTGCTGTTCTTTTTACAAAGTGTGGTAAGATCTCAGACATGCATTTGACCAGCCAGCAAGCACAAAGAACCTGGATCCTTTGTTACATCCAAAGGATGGAGCTCCATCAGGACCAAGTTCCTAGAAACCTGTGGGGGTTTTGTTTGTTTGGTTTGGTTTTTTGTTAATACCAGTATTGCAGCTTTCAGGGTATTGAATTTGAGCCTTTATTCCATAGTCATGAGGATGCAGTAGCACATGGTTCACCTACAGAGAAGTAAGAGTAGACTAAGGTGGGCAGTGTGACGTGGAGGTAGCTGGCATTTTCTCTCAGGAATGAACCTCAGTTATTCAGTAATGTACTTCATGAATTGTCAGTTATTTAACATTAATATCAACTCAAGTCCCATATCTTGTCTGTCTTTGGCCTTTATATTTCTACTTATGAGTGTACTTACTCTACTCCTCTGAGGTTTTATAGGGGATGGTAAGGAAGCCTGCACTTATCTTTTATCTCTTGAACAGTGTTGCACTGTTTATTTTCAACTGTATCAAAGCAACTTAAAAATTTTTTTTTTAAAAAATGATTCATTAGTACATGCACCTGATGCAACCAGTTTCTCGTACAAATGCTGCACAGACACCTGGAGTGCAGTCCTCTTAAATTTAAATTGGAGGGATTATTTATCACTGTACCATTCACTTCTTTGCAACTGTGTCATTCACTTCTGTGTATTCCAGTGAGTCTTCAAACACTCAGCTGAGGCTTTCAGTAAGGGATATAAGGTAATGCTGGCTGCAGAGCTCACAGCGTGAGTGCTGTGGTTATCCCTCCTCCAAGAGCTAGACAGAAATCACTGTTGCTGTATTTTCTGCGTAGGATTTTTGCCCAGCAGTTGGAAGTTAAGACCCTGATCATCCAGCAAGGCACCTTCTGTGTGCTTATTATAGAGAATATTCTGACTCTCTGTTAATATATTATTTTTATATATATATATTATACAGCCAAAATTTATTCAAGTATGAGGAGCTTAGTCATACTGCTTTACTTCTCAAATAGCATAATGTATGGAATAAAAATGGATCTGCCATGGATAGTACTTGATCCCATGCATACTCTGTAATATTGCTCGTCTTTTCAAAAGAGAAAAGCCTTCTATAACCCTTAAAAGGTAAAGAAAAGCTTCATCTGACCTTCATTCTACACCTGTCCCTCTGGCTTTCATTTTCTTTTTGCTCTTTCCATCACCTCTTTAATCTCTAAGTTCCTTCATGTTTCTGTGTGCTTAGCTTAAGACTTTCCCAGTTTATTTAGATTTTGAGCTTGTCATGGTGCAGCAGGGACTGGTATCCATTATGTGCAAATGTAGTGCCTAGTAGATGGAACTTGATTTTTCTTTGGTTGCTGGGCATTGCAGTCCAAGTAGCACTGTGTCTGTCCTAATAGTCCTGGAGTATGGGCAGCAATGTGCGTGAGTGATCTCCTGCATCGTTCCTCAGCAGTTACATAGGTCTGGCTGAGCCCAAACTAATAGGTCTGGCTGAGTTTGAGCTGGATCCGTGGAGTATGTTGGTAGTGTTTTCCTGTGCACTTCGAAATTTAAAATCAGAGCTGGCCTGGACTTGGTATTGCCAAGCAGTGCTCTATTTCAGCCACTGAACTCAAGGTCACTCTTCCTAAAGCCAGCTCAGTGCCCCAGTTAATCCACAACTTTGATAAAATGCCCAAGGATAATGGCGAACTGACTGTATTTACATCTATTTTAGGGACCTGAATCCGACTTAAGTGACTCTGTGATAATAATGATTCATGAGGTGAGGATGCTTTGCAGACAAGGAAGGACCAGTAAAGGCAGGGTATAAAGGAGGGCACCTGTCATACAGGAATTGCTTGGGAGCTGCAGCGGTGAAGACGGTGTGAGGATTTTCAGTGTCAGTCGACTAATTTTGATGTCTGAAAGCCCAGACTCTTGAAAACAAAGTAGAAAAATTGTTCAGTTGGAATTTTACACATACGGATCATAGCCAGAGATTCTTGTTTCGTGTGGTTTTTTTTTTTGTTGTTTACTTTTGGCAGGAAATGGTAAAGGGAATCAAGCAAATGTATTTCTGAGACATCAGAAATCAGGGTCAAAGTTGCATTCTAAGGGGTCTAGTAATTGTTTAGAGATGTGGGTCCAAAAAAATCTAAAAACTTCACTGTGTTTTATTTATAAGTCTTCCATGAGTTACAAGAAACAGAACTATACCTGATAAGTTAGATGCTTTTTTTTTAAAGATATTATGAACTAAAAATTTTAAAATTCATTTGAAATCTCAGTGGACTTTGTATGAGTTGTCTATGAATCGGAAATCTTTGTAAAGTTCAGTTGTCTAGGTTGATGGAAGAACATACTTCTAGAGCTTGAAATTCCCTACCAGTTGTACAGGTCTCCTTTAATAGACATAGAGATCTCACCAGCAGTCTGTGAAATTCCTGTCAGCAGAACAGCGTGCTTTTTAAGAAATCAGAGTTGTCAGCAAAGTTTTGAATGGGAATTTACATTATCTTCATTATTTCTTAGGATGACATGCTGGATCCCTGTACAGTACATTTTATGTTATGGTAAAATGTATCCTTCATTTCAGAAAGCAAGAAAATAATTTACAATAGATACTTTTAATAAGAATTAAAACCGAATTTTTTTTTTTGTTTTTTTATTATTTATAAGCCTAGATGTCCCCTAAAATGTTTCTGCCTGGTAAGTTTAATAACAATTGAGGGAAATGATCATTTTGAAGGGACAGTGATCTTGTGGTTTGGAAAAAAAAAATCTTATTTTTCAAGTGTGAACATTGAAACATGCCATAAACATTCTGCTGCTTGTGCTGCTTTATCTTTTGCAGACTTGCTTGAACTTCTGTGCCTTGCTGTAATCAAAACATAGTTTTCAAAGCTTTCATTGGAATTTTAATGATTTTAAAATATTAAGATACATGAAGTAGAATTATCTAAAAAATATTACCCCTCTACTTCTCTGGTGTGTCTTTGTTCTGTGATAACATGGGATTATTTCAATCTCTGCAGTTGTGTGTATTTGTAATTAGTTAACTGTATGTGGTGTATGGTTGTAAACCTATTTGCATCATTTTCACTGATACAATGGCCCAAGCTGCAGGAGAAGTAGGGAATCAGGTTTAAAAATATGTATATATCCCCATGCACATAAATATTGTACTGCTGAGGTGCACACACAGACCATGATTCATCCTTGTCCTGCAGTATGTGCAGGCTTACAACAATAAAAAAGTGTGCCGAGTGAGTGGAAAGCATTTAGTTTTTTCAATACCTAATTTGTATTCCTTGTAGTGTGGTAATAATAGCATTGGCATTATTGTGATTTTCCTCATCCATTACAATGGTAATTAACTTCATTAATTTACAAAAACCGTGTAGCAAATTGTATTTTTATATTAGTTTTTTTCAAATGCAGGTAGGCAAAAGTCTTTGTTAGATAAGATCTTGTGGCATTTAGATTTCTCCAGCCGTACTGATTGTTCATGTGTGTATATTTTACAGGGCGCAATGTCTGTGGACTCTATAACAGATCTTGATGACAATCAGTCACGATTGTTAGAGGCTCTCCAGCTCTCTTTGCCAGCAGAAGCCCAGAGCAAGAAAGAAAAGGCAAGAGATAAAAAACTAAGCCTGAATCCTATTTACAGGCAGGTTCCCCGGCTTGTAGATAGTTGCTGCCAGCACTTGGAAAAGCATGGTAAGAATATTTTGTTTTCCCAGGAGTGGCAGATATATTTTTACTATAATATAAATAAATGCGTATTTTGAGAAGCAAGCATACACTTCCAATTGCAAGGACATCTTTGAAAGTCAGACAGTTTCCCTCCTATTTTGCCTCTTGCTAAAGATACTGTCTCACAAATAATTACTTAGGTGGTATCTTCCAAACTAAGGATCTATGCTACAAGCTTGCAAACTGGCCCATACAGCACAGGGGAAGAGATATTTCCTGGAGGTCATTCATCTTGTACTGGAGTGCTCAGCTCTGCAGGAAGGGCTCTTCACACCTCAGGGGTTTACCCATATCTTGAGAATGAAAGTCTGAAATGTGCCAGTCAGCCTGGAGTCATTCTTCACAACCAGTGGATCTTAAGGTGTAAGAGCTAAATTAACTGTTTATAATACAGTGCAAGATTTAACAAGAAACAGCATTTGAAGAGAGAGGCTCAGAGAAACAAAAAAATCCCATGCTAAATTATATTAAGCTCCAAGAAGCTTTTTCCTGTTCACTACAAGGCTTGCAGGCTGGCTAGTCAGTTTGTCCCTGGCTTCAGTCCTCCTTACCAGCCTCAGGCTCAGGCCTGCTCTCTCCGAAGGGAATTATAAACTCCTGCCAATATCCTTCTCATGACTTCATGATCGTCCAGACACAAACCTCCCACCGGCTTTATATAATGCAGAAACAATTGTTAATCAAGGTATCTGTTCAACATCTCTCCCAGTGCATCTTAGTCTTGTAAAGATTTTTAATGAGAACTGAAATAACTTGGCCACAGCAAGACGGAGTTACCACATGGCCAGATAGTAAACAAACCATTAAGTAATGGTGACTGCAACACCAAATGATGCATTTGATGCCTAATTTGACCAGAAAGAAATCATTTACTGACTCTGAATAAAAGGCGTTTGCAGATGAGAGACTGCAATTTAAACAACAATGCTAAGCTTTTACAATACATAATTGAAAACCATGTTGCTTGCAAATATATAAAGGAAAACTGAAAAAAAGAGTCATTGTTAGCCTTCTACAGAGATTAGATACCATGGCTGACAAATAAGTGTGGGGATGATTAAGTTTGAGATGAATGACTTCCGTCCCTTTTCACAAAGGTAGCTGAGTTTGGAGAACATAAAAGTGTCTGAGTCAGCCAAAAAAGCCATCCAGCTGAGTATCCTTTAGATACTGTGATTTTATGTCACTTGAACATCTGTGGTAAATTTTTTTAATCCACTTAACCCACTGGCATAACAGATTCTTTTCTATACAACATTCTTTACTAAAATACTTGCTTTACATTAAAGTTTCCTTTTAAAGAAAATTTATTATTTTTTTGTGCATTTTCTAAGAGTGCGCTGTAGTACCCCACGACACAATAATCTGAGATAATGTGGGGCAAATATTGATGTTCTTCAATTTTCAGTTTGATCTGCCATCCACAAAACAGTTATCAGGATTGGTTGACTTTGAGAAATTTAAAGATTGCAGAAGATGGACACTACTGTTTGCTCGTTGGCTTTAGGGATAACAGAGGACTTTCTGTTCTAGCAACAATCCTGTAGCAACATCATTCCGGGCTATATGATGGACCAAGTTTCTGATTCTGAAAATACTTGCCTGTATCCATCAGTCCTTCAGGCCAATTTTTCAGCAGCAAATCACCTAAGGGTTTCTCACAAATGCTTTAAATTATCATTTTGAACATTATATGACCAAAATGGTTATGTTTTTAGCCATAAAAGCCCCTGGCCTTGTTCACCTTCCCTGTTTTCCCTGGGATCATGTCCCAGAGTTGTAAAGGCTTGACCTCCTGCACACCTGCAGTGTAAAACAAATACTGTATGTTTGTGCAGGAACTGGTAACCAGCCTCCAGTTTTTGCCCAATATGAGTATCTCCATCTCAGATGATTCCCTGCCAAAGTTCCTGGGTTTACTAATTGCTATTCCATCAATGTAATTTTCTGTTAACCAAAGATAGAAGAATATTTGAAGAGAGGTGTCATGTTGAGACTACAAAGTAAAAGACAGAATCCTATCTGAATTTCTCTGATGAAAATCTGCAACTCCAAACACCACTGTGAAGCTACACGTCTCTAGCAAGCAAGTGTAGCCTCATGGCTGTCAAAAGGCATTTGTTTTACAAGGTTATTTTACATCTCCTGTATGTCCATAGAGAAAATGAATGTTGCAGAGTAGCCTTTGTTAGACTGTAAACTTTTCAAAGCTTATGGATAATTTCATCCCTTTTGCAAAAAATGTCTAACTGTGTAAAATGATATTATGTACACAGCTGCTTAAATCTTTAAGATTTCCACTCACATTCTCATTGCTAAAGACCATGTCACCTCTAAGGTAACACTTACTCTGAAATTTTTCCGTTTCTGTTACTCGGCAAAGTATGTCCATTCAACAACCACATTATCATTTGTTTGATAATCTGGTAGTACCTACAGGGCTAGAAGAAGGTTTGAACTGATTTATTGCAGAATAGCAGGCAACACCCATTTCCAAATCACTTTAAGTCTAAATGACACAATAGGCACACCTTCTGCACTTTGCCTGAAGTACAACAGTACTTCTTTATAACTTTCCCTCTATATAATAGCTGTTCCTACCCTATAAACTGCACACAACTCCCAGGTGGAGTTCGTCCCTCTCATAATCTGCCTGAGTGCCCTACTTCTGTCCATTTGAAGGAAGCTCTCAGCTTTGTCTTGACAGGCACTATAGAGCCAGCAGGTAACCCCGAACACCACTTCCTTCCTGTATCCAAAGACACAGCTCAGTGCCCAAGTATTTAGTTATTTTATTGCCTGTTTCCTTTGATGTCAGTCCTGGAGGTGCCACCTCCAAACACTGAGCAGTGCCTCACTCTCTGCATGCCTCTGTCCCTCATGGAGTAGCAGTGGCACTACCAAAATGGCATCACAAGAAATGTCACAGAGATGTCGTTTTGCAGATTAAGTGATGTGAGGTCCATAAAAACAACCTCTTAATCCAAAACAACTGAGTTCTGTCTCAGCGTGGTAAGTACAAGTTTGCAGAGAAATACGTTGTGGTTTTTTATCTTTTAAGTACCCGTATAGCCCAGATTGTTTTGGTTCAATGCAATTTTCAGCAGAAAATTAAACAATAAAACAGTTGTCTGATGTGCTACACTTGCAGGTCTCCAGACAGTAGGAATATTCAGAGTTGGAAGCTCAAAAAAGAGAGTAAGACAGGTGAGTGGATATGGATACACTTTTCCCTCATCAGCTATGATACAAAGAAACCTGATTCCTTTCTCTTAAGTGATTTCCTCCTCATCAGGCTTTCTGGGTCAGTGACTTTACTGTTTTTTTGATGGCTCATAGCAGGCCATTTCCAGTCATCTTTTACATCCGGTGAAATCCTTGTCAGGTTGTCAGCAGGTTAACAGTCTCTCTATGTTTTGGTCTGCAGAAGTAGCACAGGATTGGATTTCCAAATAGACTACAGTGATGAAATTTTCCAAAGGTTACACTGTAGGGAAAAAAAAATCTTGGCTCCTAGTTTCATCTCAGAAACAGCTGAAGCTCCCAAAGTAAACCCAAACTGTAAATCTTTTTTGGAAAACTCACAGTATGAGAAAATATGCAAGTACAGAACAATCTCTTTGACCCTCAAATCGCTGCTCCTAAACATCGCCTTTCTTTTACCCCTGTTAAACTTGAAGGTCGGAGCAGACCCATCCAAGTCATAGTCTCAGCCAAATGTTGAAAAAGCAAAGATAGTGTACAGTTAGGTTCCAAAGATAAAGTCAGAAGTGGGTGTTTCCTCGGCCCTAGATGTTGCATTGTTATTCCCAGAAGTTGGGAATACACATTGAACTAGAGCAGTAGAGAATAGCGCTTAATGCTTGCATGATGCTTAGGGAGGGGATGAAAAGTTACAGGAAAAGCCCCCTGCCAGGAAGTATAAGACCAAAAAGATCAAATAGAAAAAGCAAAAGAAAGCTTGAGTGCATCTGGTCCCAGAAATAATAGTTCTTTGTTACAAAAACTACACAGTATAATGTTTGGCACTCTGGAAAGTTACCTTGAATAGCTAAACTGGCTTGATTCTGTCTGGTAGGACGGTTTAGCCTACTGATTTGTAGCTTATTGTATCACAGTTTGTATTGCTGAGTGGCTGGTGTAACACAAAGCTAAAAACATTCATGGTCTGCAGAGGCAGTTGTTAGATCAACACTGAACTAGATAAAGTATTGAAAAGTAAGTTGCCTGTCATTGGCATTACAGGCTTCAATGTCAAAACATATATTATCATTGAGGGGTGAGCAAAATTGCATCATACCTCTGGGGAAAAAGCAGAGGGCTTGTATCATTTTCTTGTAAACTAAGCCTTACTTCAAACATCAATGACTTTCACCAGTTTTTCTTTTACTGTGTTTTCAAAAGCTAAGGAGGGTATTTACGTATTCTATTACATGGACTAATTTATTCAATTAGGTGAACTAATATATTTCATTAAACAACATGGAAGCATCAGCTTGGCCCTTGCAGTTACAATAATAAATGCTGTCAACATGAACACATGGGAAAGTCTGGATTCAATTAAAATTCCACTCATTTTCTGAACCATGGAAAGCCAAACCCAGTACTCAGATTTTGGTGTGCTTTTGCAGCTGTTCATTAGTTTTTCTTGTGTAGAAAGTAGACATAGTTTTGTTTCCCTTCCTCTCCCAGTTAGAAAATGTCCTATTTCAACTGTAGTTTGTTGCAGTAAGTACATAAGTAAGTAAATGCATGTGCCAGCAGGGTTTTTGGCTGGTGAGCAGGAAGAGAAGATCTAGAACAAGTGCATCTATTACAAACTGCCTCCTTCACATTCAGTGGGGTGTAGGACAAAGATTCCTGAGCAAGTGTTGACTCAAGGTGGTATGTCTGGTACATCGGGATGCCAGGTACCAGCTTGTGCCCAGAAACTATTCAGATGCTTGGGCAGAGCATTGTTGCCGCGCTTAGGGTGGGCAGCCCTCTGTGCTAGGCCTGGTGACTTGGCGGCAGCTCTGCAGGTGAAGCAACTGCCAAAGCCCAAGGTTGAAGAATGACATGGCTGAGCTCTGCTCTCCCATCCCCTCTCCCAGCAGGGATGTCCTCAGCTCTCACGTCCTAAGCTCTGGTGGATGCTGTAGTTCACCAGGTGTATTTTCCAAAAGTCTGAAAGTATTCCCTGTGAATGAAGTCTGAGAGACCTAAAGTTTAAACTTAGAAATATACAGTTTTTAACAGCCGCGGTACCTGGGCCTGAAATGTGGCCATGTTTCACCAATGATTAGTTGATGTTGTGCTAATTAGGACATCTCTGTAGGCCTCACAGGATATCAGGGTGGAAGTGTCATATTCAAGACTGTAACAGCAATTTATGATTTAGACAGCTATTTGGGAAGTCCAAATTCCTGATGCAGTGCTAATCTGTTTCCTCAGCTGCTTTTGGGCAGTAAGTGCAGAAGGAATCTTCTGGATAGAGGTAATCTATGGTGCTCCAGAGGGATGTTCCGCATTTGCCACCAGCTTGAAGAGTAGAATTGAGCTGGGAATGAAATCCCCAAGCTGGCTCTGGAAAATCTTTGACCATAAATCAGCAGGGGGAAGCATAATACTAAATAAAGAACAAATTCTGGTCTTCATGGCATAATTATTCGTTATTAGTAATGACTGATATTAATAATGTTAAAAGTAGTCTTGATGAATTAGAAAGGAGGCTGTAGTTTTTATAGAATACCTTTCACACCCGTTACAAAAGCACAATTTCAGCTGAAAATACGGGATTTTCTACATTCCTCCACACTATACACACTCAAGGTAGATTTGCCTGTGATCAAGATTTGCCACAGATTATCACAGACACAGAGTTTGCTTGTGACTTACCTTTTTTCTTTTTTTGATATGTCTGTAATAATCCTGGTAAAGAAAGCTGATAACCTCAAATTTCCTCTGTTTAGTAAGGTTTAGATATAATTACTCTCTGAAAAGATGTGTGTGAGATCATGATACCTCATAATATTAGCAAAGATACGAAATTTTCCTAGGAAATAGTTTTAAAACATCTTGACTATTTTTAAAATTAAAAGAGAGTAAAAGGTGGAGCTGTCAGCCTGAAGAAAGAATTCTGCACTTGGTGCTGGGAAATCTCTGCAGAAAGACAGGCTTTTATCTTTTCATAAGGCATATTGGATGTGGGAGAGGGATTTCTTCTGCCTTTGGGAAGTGTGATGCCTTTGAATTATACAGAATTTGTATGAGGACTGTAACTGGAAAAAAATAGTAATACCTTGTAATGGTATTAGCTTGCTTTTTGTTAACTCCCTCATGGTGATCACTTAGTGAATGTAACTAAATTAGGAAGGCAGAACGAGATGTGTGTGGACAAATGCCATGGAGTCTTAGTGAACCTGGCTGCTTACTGCTTATGCCTAAATACAGTCTTAACTCACAAGAGAAATGTGAGTTTGGTGCATATTAACATTGTCTTATTATTAATGTTTTTTACAAAAACGTAAATGTTATGAAATGCAATTTTGGTCTTTCTGGCCCTAAAATCTAGGGATAATGCAGTAATGTGATATAAGAAGGCCTTTCTTGCAGTTTTCCTTATTCTCCCTGGTTTCTGCCTTTGATATTAATCTTACATTTCTGCAAAAATTGTATTTACTTGGGCACATTTTTTCATAAAAGAGTGCTATATATTAGCTGGAAAGAATTGTATTTTATTACAGTTGGGTACAAACCTTAAGTTATGTATTATGGAATAAGCAGCAATTAGACATGAATTATATCTTTGACCTTACCAAAAATTAGCCATGTCCAATCTGGAAAGTGAAAATTAGTAAATCTACATCTTAAAACATTTTCTGTGTTGGGATGTGCTAATTGGGACAATAAGTGACTGTGGTTTTGTGTCATGATCTTTTTCAGTTACGTGAAGAGTTTGACCGGGGCATAGATGTTGTATTAGATGAAGAGCACAGCATTCATGATGTTGCTGCTTTGTTAAAGGAATTTCTGCGTGACATGCCTGACCCGCTTCTTACCAGAGAACTTTATACACCTTTCATCAACACTCTCTGTGAGCTCTATAGCATCTTGATTTACTGATTTTCAAAAGCTTTCAATTCTTTGATGTCTACTAACAGTATTCTTTTTTTCTGTGCATTTAATACTCTAGCCTTGATTTGCTCCAAATATTTGTATAGTAGAAATTTGCTGAGGTCTTTCCTCGGTTTTCCTCCTATGTACATATAGCCCAGAAAACTAGGAACAACGAAGATTTCACTTATTATATCTATTTTTGCATTTGTATATAGGATGTGATTCATGTTACCTATTAAATCCTGATCCTGTCATTGGTTCAGCAGTAGCAGATGACAGACTCCCATTTGAATCCTGGTATCTCAGCACCATTAATGCTTTTAATTTTTAGAGCTATTCACTGACAAAAATTCCAGCTTAGCTTCAAAAATCTAGCTTCAAAAGTTCAAGTTTCATCATAGTTAATGGTTCTCAAAGCCATCGTATTAAGTAACTCCCAAATGTGTGCACTCCCCCTGAGTGAGACTCTCATAGACGTGGGCAAAAGTAAAGTTGGACCCTTCAAGCTTATGCTGCTGCCTGGCATGTGTTCTTCAGATTCTTTCTAGCCCTCATGTCTGAGATCCTGCCTCTGGCCCACCTTTGTTGCTGGCTACCATTGCATTTTAGATGGTTAAAATGATGATGGTTGCAGAACGTCCTTTATATCTCTAGTTACTTTTCCAGTCTCCCAGTACCTCTGCAAGATGTGAAATTGTAAGAAAACACATTTAAAATGCCTAAACCATAAATCTGACTGGAATGCTTCCCAATGGTGCCGTGTTGAATATACCAGTAGCTATACCTAAGTGAATGGAGTAAGTAGAAAATTAAGCAGAATTTTTGTGCCCAGTGACAGTGATGGAGTGTGCAACATGGATTTTGCTCTCTTACAGACTGAGAAAAGATCCTATGAACCTGTGAACAAAAACTTGACCAACCAAGGCAAAAATCCCATAACAGTATTTGTTACACTTTTGATATTTCCTTAGAGTTTTCTCTTTTTTTTCTGACATTATAAGGAAAATGATCCTTAAACAAAGCTATTCTTATGCCTTCCTTTGGGCTGGGAATAGTATATTTGTTCTGTTTTAGGTTAGTTTGAGTGATTTTCTTAGAATGTATTTTTTCCCCTCTTAGTATTAGAGCCAGATGAACAGCTAAGCACCTTACAGCTTCTCATTTATCTTCTACCTCCCTGTAACTGCGATACCCTACACCGGCTGCTGCAGTTCCTCTCCACAGTGGCTGGCCACGCAGAAGACACCACAGACAAAGATGGCCAAGAGGTAAGTCCTGGTCACTTGTGACCTTTGACTTCGCTTAATTCATGATCTGAAAGGAGATCTTTAAAGCTGTGAAACAAACACAATGGTGGCATACCATTGAAAGACGGGAGAGGTTTCATATTCTTGCCTGCATGTTTGACATTTACTTGTTTACTATGTTCTTAGGGCTGTGAAAGTTTAATTTTTATATGACTTAATCAGTAAAGCATCTACCACTTCCTTTGGGAGATTCACAGTGTAATCGACCTTGTTAAGAACGTCTAATGTTATCCATCCACCCCCCCCACTAGTTTTATCCTATTATACTCTGTGGAAAAAATACTCACACAGAAGAGTGTCAGGCATTCAAGAGTATGCTTTTTCATTCTCTTTTCATTCTCTGTTATTGCTTTCTTATATGACATTTGGACATAGCAGTTCACTTCTTGGTTCCCTTAGCTTACTTGTGTGCACTGGGTAGTGAAGAATAAAAAATAAAGGACAGGAACTCCAGCTATGTTCTTTTAACTGACAGACCTAATCACTAGTTGGAGTCAGGGTCCATCTTTGCCTGTTTTACTTCTGGCCTCCTTACTGTTGCATTCTGGACCAAATTCAGTGGAGAGGTTGGAGTGCATCCACCCCACATAGACAGGAACACCCGTAGCCGTGTGGCTGAGCTCTGCTTCTGAGCATTCACTTGTGTGCATCTGTGCCGTTCACACTGGAGAAGATCTGAAAATCCAGGCTTCACATTTTCTACCAGGACAACGTTTGAACTACTGGGCTGCTCTGCAAAAGGTGGCAACTGTTAACTTTGAATGAGATGGATACAGTCTCTCACTGCTTGACAAAATTGCAGCAGTTTATCTGTGGGAAAGACTTCTCTGTCCTCTGACCTGCAGCAGAGAGGACTTCTGAGGTTACTTCTGAGACTCTTCTGAAACTCCTAGAGAATTTTGTCTCCCAGATGGAAAACCCTGCTGACTTCTGTCAAATTTGGACACCTTTTACAGTTCACTGATTTTAACAATTGGCGCTTTGAGACTGAGTTTTGTTGAATTTCTGCCTCAAGTCCTAACTTCCTAACAGTATGCTGTTAGTGACTTCGAGGCCTATTTCGCTTTTAAATCCACTTTAAATGCTATTAATTTTGTCCTCAGCAAGGAGTTGATAAAAAACTACACCACTGTGATGGAAAACATTTTAAAAGAGCAGCATGTAACAATTTTACTGTACTTAAAAACATGTATAAGCCAGCTAAGGTCATGGTCCCCCTGGTCCTGCAGAGTTCTCTGTTGGTTCAGGAATGTACCCAAGAGGATCTTATAGCAGCGCTAGAGGATGCTGCTTAAGAAAGTTGGTGTGGTCCAACAGCTGTATTAAAGGCATTTTCATTCCCCTTAATAGTACCTCAGCTCTGCTACAGGTATTTTGGCAAGGCAAATTTATGTAAGCTATCTTGGCAGTATTGTAATCATCAGAAATATTAGGTGCAATTGGATACCTTTTATAGATAATACAGTATTCTGCTCACAATTATTTAAGCTATTCATGAATAATTAAGTGAATAATGGCATACAGAGCAAGAGAATATTTTTTATCAGAATATTTGCTATCACTGGAAGGAAAACAGCCAAGCTTTGGCACACAGGCCCTTCTCTTATGAAGATGGATGACTAACTTTATTAAAATTACTCATTCAGTTAATTTCAGTGGATATATTTACAACATTTTCAAGGGATGCCCCGAGGCTATCCTTAAGAAAAGACTCACTGTTTGTATGAACAGCCTGCCCATGCAGGCCCAGGCAGAGCCAGAGGCTGCCCCTGGCACACTCGAGGCACCACGTGCCTGTACATCCTTGGTGGCTCAGTACTCTGACAGTGTTTAAAACGCAGATCACCCGAAAAACAGCCGGGTGCATGGTGGTGCGCAAATAAGGGAGTGTGCTGTACTCACAGTCATGCTGGGATGAGTCTCTAAACAAAGAGCCAACACGTTTGTTATGACTGCCCATGCACCTACTTAGTGCAGATGTCTTTCCAAGATTACACAGTGGTCCCACCGATAAAAGGAAAATCTGTTTTTACTATCGTATCTGTGCTTTCTAATTGAGCTCTTGTCGTGGTTTAACCCCAGCCAGCAGAAAATATGCGCCACGCAGCCGCTCTCCCCCCGCCCCCACCGGTGGAATGAGGGGGAGAATTGGGGAGGGCACAAGCAGGAAAGCTCCCGGGTTGAGATGAGAACAGTTTAATAATTGAAAATGAAACAGAAGTAGAACAGCAATAATAGCAAATGGGAACAACAACAATAACAGAATATACAAAGCAGACGATGCACAGTGCAACTGCTCACCGACCGCCGACCGCGTGTCCCGAACCGGGGGGCGACACCCCCCCACCCCTGGTTTTTATACTGAGCATGATGTCACATGGTATAGAACACCCCATTGGCCAGCTGGGCCCACCAGCCCGGCCCTGCTCGCTGCCCAGCAACAGCCAAAGCTCAATGGGCCATTAACGCTCCTTTTATACCGAACCAAAACACAGCACAGCACATCCCCAAGCTATGGGGAGGAAAGTTAACCCTGTCCCAGCCGGAACCGGGACAGCTCTGTAAAAACTAAACCAGGTGCAGTTGGTGCACAGTTGTAAGTTTGACTACAGTATACAGTATATGACCAGCTACAAAAAAAAAATTAAAATACTACTTTGAAAAGATTTGTTTTGTACCACTTATTTCTTGCAATGCTATTTTTACTGCCTCCTTTTGGTGCCTCTACCTGTCCTTTTTTAAAATTAATTAGTACAAATGTAACTGAAAGAAATGAAAAGTAACTTGCATGGTATTTTTTTGTTCTTCAAAAAAAGTCTGCAAGAAATGCTGGGTCAATAGCTGAATTTTACTTACAGTCTTATATAGTCAAACTGCTGCCATCTTCTTCTGCATTCCCAGAATAGCAACCAAGTGGAGACAGAGAGGGGAAGCACATGACCCCTGCTTTTTGCTCTGTTGAAAGAACAGAAAGGGAAAAAAGTAGTGTAATCACAAATACAACAATGAAAATTTTGATTTAATAACCTATATGACATATTTTTCAGATATTTTCTGTCTAATATGTATTCCTAGCCTTCTACTTCCTCCAAAATCAAGTTACTGTTGCTTTTTTGAGCACAGTTATAAAAGTAGGAAAAAAGTAAAATAACAACAAAACAAAACAATGCACCCAACAAGTAAACATTTGGCATATTCTAGGAAACAAGCAAAAAGACAGAAAAATACTAATAAAAATAATGAGCATGCTCCTTAATTATCTAAACTGTTTAAACATGGAAAAGTGTGGTTTTCCTCACTGTATCTCTTTCAAATCATGAGTGCTCCTTGAGAAAGTTAACAGTTTTCAGTATTTGGTCCGAAGAGACGCTGATACGCTGAGGTGGAGAAGTAGGAGGGAGGTTTCCCTGAGCTCCGAAGAAGTATGCCACTGCTGAGCTTCCAGGGAATTAAGGGCAGGCAGCACTTCCACCTTCTAGTCCTCCAATCCATTTGAAAATATATCCAGAAAATCCACACTGCTTGTTGCAGAGATGTCCAATAAGGTGTTTCGACATTTCTAAAAGTTGTTAATTTTTTATTTGACTAGCACTCGGTTTTGGTTTTGAATGAACCATCNTAGGGGTGTATGTGTAGGGGTGTGTATGTACATATCTGTATACATTAGATTCTGGGAGACCCCACCTCATTTATATTCTGTTTTCTAGATTACTGGGAACAAAATGACATCACTTAACCTGGCTACCATCTTTGGCCCTAACTTGTTGCACAAGCAGAAATCTACAGACAAAGAATTCTCAGTTCAGAGCTCAGCTCGAGCTGAAGAGAGTACTGCTATCATAGCTGTCGTACAAAAGATGATTGAAAACTATGAAGCCCTTTTCATGGTAGGTGGATGTTTCTTCACATTACTTCCATGCATTTTTAAGTTAAATGAGGAAATACCTGGTTGGTATTGAAGTAGACTAGGGTGAAATAAACTCTGGAAACTGCATTAAATAGGGTCAATTACTATTGGTAGAAAAACTAGTCTTCTATCGAGGAGAATGCTTTGCTGTAAGCAATAGTATTAAAAATGTGTACTTTTATCTTGTCTGGAATGGTTTCTATGCAGATAAGAGTATCTTCCTTTTGTCTGTGGAAATGATGGAGTTGGCTATCCAGTTGTATCCTAATAATGCACCAGCATTGCTCATTAGTTTTGAAGACAAGACTGAAAATGACCTTTCACCTCTCAGTTTTGGAAGTTGGGGAGCCAATTTTTCTTCAGGGAGTAAAGAGATCCTTAGTTAATTTAAGGAACAGCCTCCCTTACCAAAGACTTTCTTGTTGGTTAGATGGGGAGGAAGGACAAATCTTTCTCATTTGTCAGTTGGGTAAGAGGAGTAAAGCATAAATCTGTGTAGTTCCTGAGTTCCTTTCTGTTCTCTTGCTGAATCAAGGAAGTTCTTCATAAAAGAGTTGATGACCGTGGACTTGGACATGTTGTCACTTAAGATGCAGCTTAGTTCAATCACATTCCTCATGCCTAGCGGTTACCTGGACAGTTATTCTGTGGCTCTACCTTTTCCTTTTTTTGTCTGCACAATTATAGGTCAGCTCAGTATGACTACTGCCTGAGAGAGCCCTGCTCTGGGATAGCAGAGGCCAGTCAGACCTAGTGGTAGACACTATCCTGTCTTCATTTTAGTAGGCATACATGTCTTAACAAAACCACTAGTCTTGAAAACGTGAAAATAACTTTGGTGGTTGTGTCTTAAAACTAAGCAGCACTGTATGTTACACTGATGAGGAGATCGGTTCCCAAAGCAAGAGGAAGGACACTCTGGAAACCTCCTCTAGTGTTCTGGCAAGGCTGAGCACTGGATACCTTGATGGGAGAAGATGGACAAGCCTGGACTGTGGGCATGTGGGACTGATGGCCACATAGTGCTGTAAGAGGAAGGTGTCTACCAGATTTCAACAGGGAGAAAAGCATGACAAAGCAGTCACGAGCCCTGCCTATCAGTCTTAGCCTCAGATGAACTTCTTTGTGGTTTTCTCATCTTTTCCCTCACACTGTATTGCCTTTCATTACATCCTTTGCTTTATTTTTATTCTTGTTCCAGTGAGACACTCAGCAATCTTTTTTTTTTTAATGCTTTTCACAGTACAGGGAAACTTTAGGTGCTATTTTTCCTTCCACAGCAGGAAAAGAGAGTGACAGAACTGCACTCTGGTGTGAAGGTCTGCTGGCCCAAAGTGTGGATGGCAGTAGCAAGTTTAAAATAATACTTGAATAAGAATATTTGCAATACGTGACGTTTTCTTACTGTTGTTTCTCTTTAAGAACATTTTACAGCACAGCCGCATCTCAGTACATTAGGCACACATTCCGACTTTCAGTGTGGAAAGGGTGGGGCTTAGGGTTAGACTAACCTACATGTGGTCTCTTTTAATTGTGACGGATTTATTCCTTTAATCTCTTCAGTGCTTGCATTTTCATTTGAAGGCTAAACAAAGTGTGGGGAAAAAAAAGGAGTTTTCTTTTGTTTTCCAGAGTAGCTTTTCAGATTGTGGAGGGAGATCAGAATCAGATTTCAAAATGAGAGGCTAGCTGCGCATGAGAGAAAGACAAACCTATCTCAGATGCTTTCCTGAAAGCTGAAATACATTGATGTGAAATTTATAGAAATGTCTAACAGCTGAGCATCTCTGGGTGCTTTCACTCTTCCCATTGCCATAGTTTAACGAACAACATGGCAAGTTCTGCCTGCTTTGTGGAGTAATGTGTAGACTCACACCTGATACTTGATCTGTAGGATTGTGTCAGGTTGCTCAGTTACTGTTTTATAAAACTTCTACCAGGGTTTACTTTTGTCTTTTACATGTTTTCATTGGCAGCATGGAGAGACTGTATTCTGAAGATAATTAGCGCAGTGCATCGTTTGATAATAGATGCATTGAAAGGAAAAGACTTGTACATGTAATAGTAATAAACCGATCATTTGAAATCAGGCAGCAGCAATTCATTTTCCAAACCCATAGGAATGGGGCCAAACCAGAACTGCTGTTTATACTTGACATTTATGCTACTTACAAAAAGAAAAACATCTGGACTCGAGCATTCAGCTACAGCTATAACATACAGCGTATTGCTGCTAAGGTGTTTTTGTGTTTGGTTTATTTTTTTTCTGTTACTTTTGTGTATGGGGAGTTTGTAAAACTCTGATTGGCTTCAGCATTGAAACTGGAACAACATTTGTGAAATAAAACCTAGGAAACCAGGATGTGTTGTGGCACCCAGACTACAATATCACAATGATTCTGACGTATTGGTGGTCAGAAAGGTTCTGTTTGTCAGAACAACCCAGGATACTGGGGACTGTTTTTATTAATCAATTATCATCGACATCAGTAATACGCAAACGTGGATTTCGTATAGAAGATGGATTCTGACTTTGCTTCATTGATGTTAAGGCCCTTCATATCCAATTCTTATCTATTTCAGTGAGTCTTAGGGATGCATTAAAATATTTTACAGGAATGGACAAAGGACTGTTCTTTGCCAGTCCCTGGACTATGCCCAGCAGCTGAATGCGGGGAGGCACAACTCAACCACGCTTTTTCTCATTGGCTTTGACTTGGCATGGAGGATGGAGAAGAGCAGCTTGGTCATGCATTTTCATTTCCTAGCACCCAAATCCAGCCCTGCTGCAAAGAAGCACTACATAGTGTCTGAAATTTCTTATTTTTACTAGTTAGAGGCTACTGTGGCCTCCCCACTGCAGAGGCAGTCACATGCTGCTTCTCAGTGCCATGTCAGTAGTGAGGGTCAGCACAAAGGAGACACCTTCAGCAGTCCTTCTACCCTTCTGTGTCTCAATAGCTGTGACTCTTATGTAGCACCCAGCCCCAAAATCTCAGAATATTTCTTACTCTGCTGGAGTCCTGACAACCCCAGAGCCCTCTGATGCATCCCATTTCAAGTTCTTATCCATCTACTCAGCCACAACTGCCAGTTAAACAATTAATTCAATAATAGTTATTGCAGCTCTGTAACATCTTCCTGAAATCCAATATAGGAGTTCTCTATAAGTCTAAGTTTATAATTACATGCATATCATTTCTACACTTGCAAGTTTGTTAACTAAACTGAAGTAAATTGCTGCACAGGAGGAAACCCAAAACCCAGTAGATAGCTGACAAGGAGACTGTCAGTACCAATCCAGTTGAAGGATTATAGATTAATATGCCCTCATTCACTCAGATGAAAGTCCTATAACTCAATAGAACTGCTAAGTTTGGGTTTTGCAGATGCTTTCAGTTGGAACTGAACTTCCTGTTGGAACTTTTTCAGATTCATTTTTATGGAATGAAAAACTGATTAATTTTTTTTTTAATAATGGAAAATACATTTTTATTTTTCTGATGAAGTCCTCTCAGTAGATTCTTACAAGTTTATCAACTTGATATAAAGCTGAATAGTAAGCTACATACAGAAAGACGTGGATTTTGCTTTACCCTCAAACTTTATTTGGAGTTTATTCTACTGTATAGAAAGGCTGTCTAAACAGAGAAGTTACAGCACACCAGGTTTCCAAAAATGTATTCCTATAAAGAGAAGATAATTTATTTAAAGACTGGTATACCAATGACCATCAGTAAGATATTTTTCCAGCTTAGAGGCTAAATACAATTTTAAAAAAAGGAATATGTGGTCACACAAGTTTTTCATAGAGATTTTGGACCAATTTGAATAAAATGATGCATATCTTCATTTATTTTCAAATTATTTCCTTTTTTAAAGAAATATGCCTTTTCTGTAACTTGACTCCCTAAATACCTCCCAAACTGAGGTATTCCCCTGAGGAATCTATTAGTAATTCTATTCCTATTTCCCAGGAAATGTCAGGGAGAACAAATGGCCCATGCAGTGTGACCTGAAGGTCAAGAGATTCAGGCTCTGACAAATTGCATCCAGAAGCATATTGCACAGTTGATGACCCCTTGCTGAGATTGTCTTGCCTCCAGCTCCATCTGTCATGAGTGAAACTGGGCTGTTAGTTAAGTTTTTCAGATGGTTTCATCTGTTTCAGTGCTTTGAAGGTTGAGTTGAATGTTCCACTGTGATGTACACAAACTCACTTAAGGATTGATAAGACTCATGTAAAATGCAGTTGGAAGCACAAAGTTTACTTGTGCAGGTTTTGGAGTGCCAGTCTTGCTACCTGCCCAGGAGATGTTGCTATATGAAGCTATCAAGTGTTTTGAAGGTTCATCTCCATATAAAGTGTAATAGAGAGAGTTAGCAAATCAGAAGGCCAAACTCCAAAGAAGATGACACAAATTCTGGCTGAGCCTCTTGCTACCACCCAAAGTCCAGAGTGGCTGGAGATGCAACAGGACCCACTTGTAAACCTGAGTTATGGACAGATGAACTCTAATTACTCAAGTTCTGACTGAGCATAAGCAGGAATTTAAATGCTTCTAGATCCCAGGATTTGGCCATATGGATACCTGAGCATTAATTGTTTATAAGGCTTCATTTAGAAAAATGTTGACCTTTGGCAGCTCTCACTGAAATGAAGCAATTGAAGAACATCATAAATAGAACAGTTACCACGAAATTTCCATGAGAAGGACATAAATAATGTCCAAATGCTACAGAATATATGAAGAAACATTCTCCTTCCTGTGTAATTACATTTCACATTGTTTCTAAAAGGAGAGAAGTACAGTCACTTGGAATGGAAATTTGTAAATGTCCCCAAATCTTTGAATGGGGATGTAATGTGAGCACCTTAAACTGGAGCTTTTGAGACTGCGATAGATGAGTAATCCCACTGTTGTTATCAGACGTAATACCCAACTGGATACCAATGGGTTATTCAACAGTAATCAGCATTTGACATTGTACAAAGTGATCTTTAGTCCTGCTTCACCTGTTGTTACATGAAATTTCTCTTTTAAGTGGAAACTTCTGAATCTTTAGTTTATATACTCTTTGTAAACGTATTTGTACTTGGTCTTTCAGATTAAGCATAGTACCAAAATTAATGTATGTGAAAGGATATTCATCCCCAACTAAATGTTTTTTTGTTGTCTTCAGGTTTCCCCTGACCTACAGAATGAAGTGCTTATTAGCCTATTAGAGACCGACCCAGATGTTGTGGACTATTTGTTGAGGAGGAAAGCTTCCCAGTCATCGTGAGTAATCTGGTTTTTCATCATCCCTGTTTCTGCTGGGAATTTCTATCTCCCACTGGAAGTGTTCAAAAGGTTCTAGTTTTCCACAGCTCTTCTGCAGTCTACAGTGGAGTAGAAGTATTCTCCCCATTACACAGACTCTGCCAAAGAAATTGTGACTCTTGTACAGTGTTTTCTAAAGACAAATCTTGTTTCCTGATTGAGAGGAAAGATTGCGTTCTGTTGCAGAGAACAGAATGACATGTACATAAAAATATTGAGTGCACTATTATCTGACAGGATGTATTCTAGTGATCTGCTGGTTCATGACTTGGGTTTGTTGTAGTCTTCAGTAATAGGAGGCGTGTATTACACTATCCTTGAAACACACCCTAGAGTGCCTTACACAATCACGGCTAGCCGTTTGAGCAGTTTGTTGTTGTTTTCCTATTGTATACACATAGGACATTGTAAACAAGTCAACTGCCGCAACAGCAGGTTTATGGAGACTCTTTGGATATTATTGAATTGTATGCTTTGTGAAAGATCTGAAGAGAAAAAAATCACACCGGTCACTATTACAGTTACAATACATAACATATTCCAACTTTGTGTATGGTGTATATATGCCTACACCTGTGTGCCTTAACGCTTTGAGTTTGTACATTTGGATTCCTGGCTTTCTCATGGGACACATTGCCTTTATTCTAGTGAATCCCAATATGTCAGACCCAAAAATCACAAAATTTGACAAGCTTGCTTTAAGTAATTTTTAAGAGGTTTCCTAGACTCTAAACTCTCTGGGACAGATTGGACTTTGTCTTCCTATGTGTGTTGAAAGTGCCTAGTGCATTCAGAATATAATTAAAATTGAATTTGTACAGTCAGTTAGCTATGATTTTTTTTCTCTCCCTCTGAACATTGTATAGTTAGAGGTAATGTAATAATGTGCCTGGCTTTAAAGGAAGAGGTATAAAAGAGTATAATTAACACATGGAGGAAGAAGCTTTCTTTAATTATAAAAATTAAAAACAAAAATACGTGAAGAATATATCATGTGTTGTAAAGGATTTTATTAGTTTGTTGACTTAACCACATGAACATATAACACCCAGTAGCAAATTATCACAGATCATCTGATTTGTGGTAATTGTCTCTGTGTGTTTTCTTAGTGTACCACAGACATGAAATAATTTCAGTTAGTTTATGTCTGACTGACAGACAACCCTGTGTATATTTAGATCACAATAAATGCAGGATAATTAGAGATACGTTAGCTGTCTTTTACACTTGTTTCACATTTGCCAGGAGCCAAGACCACAATTAGGAGAGACGCTGCAAATCACATGACATATGGTAAAGTCTGCAGAGACTTCTTTCTTTAAGCCCTCAGTTTGGGATGATCGTATTTCTAACTCAAGCTTAAAAACCTTCATGCTGGATTTCACTGTCTATATATAAATACAAAGACATAAAATTGTATCTCACATGTGGCTACACATATCAATTGAGCATAAATTTGTCACAAATCATTGTGGATGTAAAAGATTATTGTTAGATCCTGTTTCCTTTAAGTTAATTGACCTTTCCTTGAGCTTCCTTACTTTTCAGCCAGCATGCACACCTACAGGAGAAAGTGGATCTTTTGTGTGAAGCTAGTCACAACTGACAAAAGGGGTTTTATAAGAAAAGGTTACAAAACCAAATAGGAACATATAGCTACACTAGTACCAGTTTATTGTATTTTCAGCAATGGGCGGATGAAGTAATCACTGAGATAGGAAAAACTTACTATCTGTCATTTTTCTTCTTCTCTGCTACCATGTAAGTGATTTATTCTTAATGTTAACGAGATATGTTTTCACTGTGATTGCAACTTCTTGGTTAAGATATTCCAGGCAATTAGAGGGAATGTTACTTAGTGTTATTGCTAGGAGTGTGATGCTCTTAAGAGATTAATCTATTTCAGAACATAATCTCAATTTTGAGGCTACATATTTGTTGGTTATTTTTCCTGTAAGAAATGTGAGGCGGCAGACAACAAGGAGATGTTTGTCTTGACTTGATAAAAATAAGCCTCCAAAATACATCCTTACTACTCTTGGAAATTGCCTGGTCAAATACTCAAGATCCAAATTTGGATCCGTGGAACACAGAAAACTTTACCTATTCTTGAGACAATCTTCATCAGAAAACCTAGTTGGCTGCATAGCATAGAGTATGAAATCAACTTCAAGACTTTAATGTCATATTAATTGCTCTGATGGTTCTGCTTCTGCAATTGCCCTCACATCTCTGCTTTTGATGTCATTACAAATGCTTTCTTGGCTCTGATCTAACAGAGAAAACACAATCTCTTTTCCTCTCCAGAGGAGGACAAATCAGATGTTCCTCATCTTTCAGTTCTCTTAAGAGCTGAGCATTGTGAATGGTGTGTCAGGGAGTTTATGGAAGTCATTCATGGTAAAGCACTAATTACCATTGGCAGCAATTATGAAGTGTGCTTTTGTGGATCACTTCCCAACTTTTTTGTATGTTGGCTTGATGACAATGGAATTTGGGGTTTCCAGCTGTAAGATGAAGCATCTTTAAACTAACACAAAAAATAAAATCTGTTTCTTATGATTATTTATTGCTTATCATGGCTAGTAGTCCTGTTAGAGTAAATGAGTTTCAAAGTTACAGAATTTTAGAATGTTTTTGGATGGTGATGATGGGTTTTAAACCATCCTAACCTGTGGCACAACGATGAAGCCATACAATAGGCCATACAGTATGCGTAAATGCAGTTTTCAAAGCTGCAGAGGCTCCCTGAGTCATTGAGTCCTCTACCCTGTTACAGTGGCAACCACATCATAATCCCATAATAATCTGTTTTGTTGGTGGCACCTGTGTTGCTCAAATATGCGGAGAAATTACTACTGCATGCTGCCAAGCCATCACACTCCGTATGATGTACTTCTTACAATTAATTGTTTTCCCACTCAGAAGCTTTAAGGTATAACCGAAAAGGATTTCTGCCAAAAACAGAAAGGGATTTCCTGTTTTGATGACCTTGATGGCAGTAGAGAAGTAGGAATATCCCCAGTAGAAGTATTAACGTTTTTCCAGTTCACCCATGCAAGTAGACTTTGGTGGATAACATCAATTCAGAAGGATGCCAGTTGAAAAGGAAAGCCCAAGACTCCTTCATAGCATAGCTGATTTTTGTTTTGGGATCTGAAATAGTATTTTTGAACATATGGCATAGGTTCCTTCTGCAGTTTTCAAATCTTTCAGTTTATAAGTAACCACTTTTAAAATCTTTTCCTTAACATAGTTTGTAACCACTAGAAAATACTTCACTTGCCTTCCCATTTCTCACATTTGATAGTACATAATCTTCTATTATTCTTTGTGGAGACCATAATGTGCCCTTATTTATAGACTGCATATAGGCGAGTGGGTGTCTTGCACAGTATTTACATTTGCCTCCCAATTGAGTTTTTCCCTAGTGTGTGGGTAGAGAATCACACAGCTATCCAGGGGAAGATGAATTTTGAATTTTAGTAAATATCCATTTGCTACTGAACTCAAACCATAAAGCAAACAGATGCAAATGTTTTGTTTTAAGGAATATGTGAGAATTCATTCTTTATTTGGAAAGATGCGAGCCAAAGTTTTTTGCAATTTGTATTTTATTTTGTTCTTGAAGAGCATGGTAAAGCTGCAAAAGTATGAGATCGATTTCCAACTTTAAAGTATTCAATCCACTTTAATGGTTTCTTGTAGTAAGATTGGCAGAGTCCACAGGCATTTTCTTTGATTTTTAAAACTTTTTTCTAAACAAATTTGAAAGTGATATTATATATGTATATTGCATGGGTTTACTAGTAGAAACTGTAAATGAGTTTAGAAACTTGAACATTTGGATCTTTCCAAAAACTTGACAGTTTCCATTCAAGTAAATTTTTATTAGGAGCTCTATCTTGAGAAGATATAGACTGTAAGAGATCATTCAAGGTAAGACATGAAATCAGTGTTTCACAAAGCTCAAGTTTATGTTCCCACATTCTTTCATTTCCATTTCCCTTTCCCCTATTCCTTGTGTTACCTTGCCATGGCTAAGTGGTGGTATACCTCTCTCTTTGCCCTGTGCAATATAGTTAGGTTTTGATCCTGCAAAGATTTACATGCGATAAGCCTTATTGGTGTCACTGTTAGTGCTAAGTATGTCTGTATGCTAGCAGGGTGAGGTTTAGATGACGTTCAGTCTAGAAAGCTGAAGAGAGAGACATTTGGTCGTAGGAAACCTGCAGATACCAACATTTCTCGCCTTTTCTCTCAGGTCTTTCTTGTTCTTCTAAAATTCCCAAGACATTGCTTAAATCTTGTCTGAACAAGCTTTTTTAGAATTTAGGAGGGCAGAAAGAAGGGAGTAAGAGACAAAAAAAGAGAAAGATGATTTGTGATAGAATTGTACAGAGTTAAAAGACAGCAATTCTTCAGTGTGTGGCTGTTCATAGATTAATTTACGTTGGACTGATCTTCAGATGAGAAGTTGAGATGGGAATTGAGGCATGATTTACTTTTTTTTTTTAAAAAGTGACTCTCCAACATTACCATACCCACCACACTGGGAAGCCTGAGACAGCACTACTTTGCCAAATGGCAGCTCTGGTTTTTTGCATTGGCCCCAGTTAAGGTTCAGGATCAGTTCAGTGATGGATTTCTTGCTGGGAGTTACCAAGGAGTAAACTTAGTTAATTGATTCCCACAACTTTATGGTTGCTTTTATACTGGGGAAAAAAAAAAAAGGAATATTGAATAACGTAATAATCATGATGTCGAATGTATATGTTTTGTTTTGGGACATGCAATATGTAAATCGGGCAGGAAAAAAAACAGCAGCTTGAAAGTGGTGTTAAGTTTTGTCATTATTTCTGTATTAATATTTAGTGTGCTGTGGCTAGCCTGTCTTAACCACTGTGTGTTTTCTTTATTTTCTTTCTTCAGTTTTATTTCATTTGTCTGGGAAGAGGGTTATTGTTATTGCTTTGGCTGCTCACTCAGTTCAAGCTCTTTTTGGATTTGACTCTGAGAAGGGCTGACCATTTTCAATACACATTTACAATATTAAGCCTCTGTGTATCCCATTCAATTAGAGCAGATATTAACATGAGGTCACTAAGAGAAGTGTTTGACTCAAGAGAAGCAAAACACAAGCAACTAAGAAACAATAATCAAGGTGCAGAAAATGAAAAATGAGTAATAGAAATACAAATTAGGGAGGACCGATAGGAAAAAAGTTATGTTTGTTTACAGAGTATTTCTACGTATTCTTTGGAAGGTTCAGTGACTCACAGACTGCCTTCTGTCTGAGTAGTAAGCTGTGACAGTTCAAGAAATCTCCCTCAATGTTCTCAACATTTCAAAAATGAGAGTTGTCTCTCTGAGCCTTGGCTGTACTTTGGTTGGAGTTTTGTTTGCCTTTTTTTTGTCAAAATTAAATGCAGGCCATGCTGTTGGTGATGTAAAGGTCAAAAGGTAAAAGAAGTTGTAGAAGTTATCAGCAGAGCCAGTTGTTTGCTGCCCCCGTGGGAAGTACAGTAGATACATCTGCTTGTCCTCTGTAGGATATTTACCTTCTGATATCTCTAGAAGAGGATCCTTCTCACAGCGTAAGAGACCAGCTAAAGTTTTGATTTCTCTGACTGTGTAGTACTTCAGAATGGAAGAAGTGATTTTAGCATACTGCTTAGCATCAAATTAATCTTCCCTATCATGCCCATATACTGTTGCAACAAGCTAAATTGTCAAGGTAACATAAAGAATTAATTCACTGTATAATTTCCTGTGGTCAACTGTACGGTTGTCTGGTTTTTGTTGTTTTCTTTCTTGACAGCAACATCTTTTGATTTTTAGTGGCCTCTGCTGGCCACTTCATGGCAAAAGTTTTACTCATGGAAAATTCACCTCTGTACTGCTTCTGAAGTGTTTTCATTTCAGCAGCTGTGATCATACTCCTGTATTTGATTTTATTTGTATGATGTCAAACTGCACCCGTAGCTGTGAACATAAAGCGTTTTTCAGTAACAGTAGATTGTTTATCAAAATTTCTCAGGAGCCCTGAGATGCTGCGGTCAGAAGGTTCCTACTCCACAGGAGGAAGACATTCTTCCACAGACTCCAACAAAGCTTCAAGCGGAGATGTCTCCCCTTACGACAACAACTCCCCGGTACTATCTGAGCGCTCGCTGATGGCAATGCAAGAAGAAGTTGCCCGCAGCCCAGATAAGCTGTATAAGGTACCTGAACAGTACACGCTGGTTGGACATTTGCAGCCTAAGACAAAGGAGAATTCTTCCACATCACAGGCTGGAAAAGGTAGAGTACATCCTGCTTGTGTTCCTCCTCCTCAGTCACTGATGGGGTTTCTGAAGTAATTGAAAAGTGTCATTTTTTTATTATCAGCTACCAGGATTTGAGGAACAATACTGTAAATAACCTTACAAGAAATGACTGACAAACATCCTTTTTTTGTGTTGAGCCTGAAGGGTCTGTGCTCAGTCCTCCTCGTTAGCTCAGCCAGCTGTCAGGGATGCTCTTCTATGGCATTTCTCAAAACTTGGAGCTATTATTTAGCAAAAATGTATGTCCTCCTTTTCAGCCTGTCTGTGACAGCATGGCAAAGACTGATTTCTAGTCCTGCTCTGTAGGACTGTAAGGTTACAGTCCGGATTTCAGAAAAATCTGAGACTTTAAGATGTCAAGCTACAAATTTTCTCCCATTGAAAAGAATGACCTCAACACCCTCTCACTGGAGAACACAGCTGAGCTGCACAGCTGTACATCTGCTACCAATTACACACCTAGCAATACTAGTGCAGGGATCCATAATTTCCATAGCTATCTATGGAGTACCTGAATGATTTCTGTGGTTTAAACTGATAGCTCACCAGCACTTCAAGATGCTTTTCATTTAAAAATATGGAAAAAAAAAAAATTACATTAATGAAATGCATATTTAGTGAGCCATACTTTAAGAACTTTCAGTGCTTAGGGATGCAAATAAGTGTTTGGTGGTATTCTTAAAACCATTTCATTTCAAAGGTACTGAAATAGTGGTTAGGCACTTAATTCCCTTTAATGGAATTAATGGGACTTAGACTATTATCTCAATTATACGCTTTATAAATGCCAATGGGCATTTATCTTCTGTATTCAGCATCTAAATCTCTGAATAGGTTTCAAAATTTGGTCAGACTTCTAGTAAGTTATGAACAGGAAATTACATTAAGTTTTATCATATTAGCCATCTTTCGGACTTTAATATGCATCGCAACGATACTGGACCATGACAAATTAGGAAATTCCTTTACTGCCAGATGGAATCAGAAGAAGGCATGAAACAGCTATAATCCAGCACAATGCCTGATGCGCTCATTTCATTAAATCTCTATTCTGTGACAGCACTTCCATGTAAGACCCAAGCGATGCTGCAGGTTGATAGGGCATGCCTTACAGTGACCCCTGGGGCTGGGGCTGCCTGAGGGAGCTTCGCCATTCTTTCTGTAAAAAGCACATGAACTACCTTCTGTTGACCGAATCCTCCTGTTCTTGTGCAAATTCTCCGACTGACTTCAGTAAGGCAGAAGACTTAAGGGAAATTCCACTCTCAGCAAACTCAGGCGTCCTGCCCATACAGAGCTTACTGAATCCGTTACAGGATCTGGCCTGAAACAGCAAGTAACTATGAACAGATACATTTGAGATGTTTGTGTTAGGTGCGCAGTAAGTCAGTTGCTCATGTTTGTTAATGAGTCTGATACCTTAGGTAAGGTTTTACCATTCTGTTTGTAAGTTTCTAAGTAATGGCTTTAAGAGGATCGATTCGTCATCTTCTTCCTGCTCTTACTGCTATTTAGATGTTTCCGAAGATCATTTTGATATCTGGGGCACCTGGCATTCAACGCTGAAAAGTGGCTGCAAAGATCCAGCAATGACAGGTCAGTTATTTCTCAAGTTTTAAGCCCAAATCTAGCAAAGACATAAACAATTTATTGGTTTTGAGAAATCATAGTGAAACCAGTAGGAGAATTCACATTGTCCAGAGTTGGACTATAAAAAGGTGACTGTTTAATAAAATACTGAGAAGCGCAGTGGTTGTTACACAAATGCAGCAACATTTCAAGACATCACAAGATAATTTAAAAAGTCATTTCAAAATTACTTCTAACCATAGTTTTATCTTCTTCTAAAAGTCATTGGAAGGTGGACACCCGCTGGGGATTTGAGCGCGGCTGCTGCGGTGGCACAAGCACAGGCTGTGAGGTTGGCAACCCCGGGTGCTGACCCTGCCGCTGGCCGGCAGGTCCCTGACCCGTCCTGCCTTTGCTTTTCTCCCATCTGCACCCACCTCACAGAGGAACTGCGAGACTAAAACACCCCCCTGCTTTTCAAGCATGTGAAGGGTGTTAAGTGCTGCAAGGCTTTATGTTGGAGCAAAGTATTAGAGCCACGGGGTAATGTATTAGACATGGTTCAGATAGATGTAGGGCTGCTGCTCTGTGTCCCCAGGTTCAGCCGGGGGTGAGGCTGTTCCACCTTCAGTCGCATAGCCTGATGATAAAAATCCCCATCCCTCTTCTACAGAGTGATGCAGGGGAAAAGCAATAACTCATTAAATGCCACGTAAAGGATTATGCAGACTGATGTTGTCTTTCTGACTCTGGCCCCCAGGTTCTTACGGGAACATTTACGAAAGCAGCTTGCTGCGACCCGGACAGTGCTCTCTTTCCCAGGGGAACCTCGCCATGTATTCTCCTCGGTGGCAGGGCAGCTTGTCCGAACTGGACAATGGCAGGCAGGTCATGCGAAGGAGCCAGACGACTGCTGCCATTCCCGAGTGTCAGCTCCATCCCACGGTGTCTCGGGTGTGCAGTAACCCACAAATCGAAGTCGGCAGTAGGAGTTCAGACCTGTCACACTCGAAGTCGGAGCGGCACTTGACTTTAAGCAGTATGGAGGACCTCAGTGAGCATGACTCGAACACGGGTTGTTCACCAAGCACAGCCAAGCCCTCCTACAGAAAAGAGAGGCCACCACCCCCCTACCCAGGCCCAGCAAAAACAAGCTCTGCGTTGTCACCGCGATCGAGCGTTTCTTCAACGTTGCACTCTTTGTGGAGACTTCAACGCCAAGAAAAAAGTTCAGGGACCAGAGCAGCTGGAGGACCGCCAGCCAAAGCCCCTGACCAGGCCTCCTCCAGGCAGGAGCGGCCGGCCCCGCACACCCCAGCGGGTCACATCTATTCCACAGCACCTCACAGTCAGAACAGTAAAAATGTTTCAGAGGCGGACTGGCACGATTGGCAAAGGGAGAGGTGGCAAATTTGGGAGCTTTTGTCAGCCGATAACCCTGATGCCCTCCCGGAAACCCTTGTATGATCGGACTCTGCAGAACTGCCGCTCATGCCTGTGCCTCCCTCTCATAGGAAAACAACTGTGACATTGGAAAATGGGGAGGGCTTGTTTGTTTTATACCAACTGAGCATATACTTTTTTAAACTTTGTTCACTTTAATTTCTTAACAGCACTGTCAAGCAGTCCATTTACAAATACAGTATGTTCCTGGTTTTCAGCAAGCTTTTGAGGAAAAACCAAGATGAAAATTTTAGTCTAATAACTCGGTATGCATACGCTGTGTATGAGATAAAACTGTTGCTTTGATGTTGCTAAAAATATATTTATATATCTGCAGTTTTGATGATTGTATATTCTGTAATGGGTATTGTATGATAATCATATATTATGTTTTCATATACAGATGTCAATCAATCATGACTGCTTTTTTTAAAATCACTGCACTTACATTACCGTGATATGCATTGGAATTCTATAGAAAGTGCACAAGCTGGTTTCTGTGCTTATATTAAAAAAAACTGTTAAAGGGGGAAGTTGTCCTTCTTTTCACTGCCTATTGAAAAACACTAAAATAGAGTGGAACATGAAAAGCCATATATTTTATAAAGGTAGTAGTGAGCTTAGAGGGGAAAATACCAAATATTTTTTTCTTAGAAATATATTTGCAAACAAAACTAAAATTTGATACAAGATTGTAAAAATATTTTTTTAGATTCTGGTAGGAAGCAGCTCAGAGAATCAACTAAGAGCAAGGCCATGCCTAAACCAACCCAGGATATAGTGCAAAGGTCTGCCCTCCCATTCTAGAGGAAAACCAATGTTTGTATACAGGATATAATATATATATTTATAAATGTATGATTTTATGTATTATTCTAAAACAATAAACTGGAATCCAAATTTTAGGAAACCAAACCCAATAAATTGAGGTGTGTAACAAGTGGGAAAGAATATGGCTTTTCCTTTGAAATAACAAAGCTTCAGCATTAAGGAAGTTAGACAAAGCAAAAAGAAAAATGAAGCGGAAAGAAAAATGCAGACAGACAGACATATGAAAGGGAGTTTCAGAAATGAACACGACGTTGGGAGAAGTTCACAGCTGCATTTTTACACATACTGTGCCAAAGTCTGGGTCAATAGTACTTCTTCAATAACTGTGTGTTGCATTGTTAAATGTTGCTGTTTTATACACGTTCTGGTGTTTTTAAATTGCAAAATTGTTTATGGCCAGCAGGTGGCAATGTACTTCAGTATTCTACAGAAAATTCTTTTTATCACTTGATAAGGGAAAGTGTATCATATCGAAAGAATTTTATAAAACATATTAGTCTTAATTTTAACGAAGTTGAAGACTTACTCAGTGATGTTGTCTTTAAGTTCTATCTTGTGCCATAATGATGGAATAAAAAGCTAAGCAGAAAAATGAGCATATTTTTGCTCCTTTTTTTGAAGCAAGGTTTATATAAAAATTGATGTGTTTCTGTTACATTCTTGAGTATCTCTGTCAAAAACATCCAAAAGGCTTAGGAGCTTATGGACCACTTTCACATATGACTAAATATACAAGATCCAAGGTTTTACTTGAGTTTTAGGCTTAAAATCCATTATATAAAGAGCCTGCCCATCGTATCTCCGTTTTCCTAAGTGGAGTTGTGAGATAAAAGCACCAACCCAGTAGACAGGGGCAGGATTTGGCCTTTGACTGTCAAGCCGGCCAGCTCTTTTTATGAATACCGTGTTCAGGATAAATCTCAGCTCTGTTCTGGTGGTTGTAAGGATTTTCCAAATACAAATCTTGACACCACACTTGATAGGAAAAAGATTCTTACATGTAGCTTGTTGCAGCAACTCTGTGTCAATTTATTACCAAAAATTACCCCGAATTAGAAAGATAGTGGAATATATGCAAGGACGAAAAAGGGCTCTCAGAAGCAATCTTCACTATTTGATCTTGTCTCAGTATTATCCCAGCCTTGATGCAGATTTGCTACAGGGAATTAAAGCTCCCTAATAGTCCTCAAAACCAGGCATAGTGTAAATCCTGCTGTAGAGGATACTCTATTCACTAGATGTCCATCTCTTTATTTTAAATCCCTGTCTAAATATAGAAGCACCTGTACATTGTTAATATTTTTAGTGAAAGATGGCTAATGTTTACTCAGCCTCATAAAGAGCTTGCTTTTCGCCGGTACCTCTCTCTGTATATATGTGTATGTATGTGTCTATTACCATCTATATGGCATTTATGCGAAAACAGAGAACAAAAAACGAGACCACTGCTGGAGGACAACCTTGTCTGCACACATTTCAATATACAATTGCTTGGAAGAAAACAGATATAGAATAAATTCCGATGAATTAAAAATAACACTTGCCAAGATGACATCTTTTCTGTCTCTTATTTTCATTTGAACAGGACAGAGCAAAATCGTCACGAGCCGGTTAAGTATCTAGTTATTTTTAGTTGTACCTCTTGCATACGTATCGAAGATCCAACACTTCCCTGTTCTCACAGTGAGGTTGTTTCCGTAAAACTATTCCGATTATATTGTAAGATTATTCCTCCTTCTGTAACGTAGGAGGAACAGACAGACGTGCAAAATAGCAGTCCTAGGTACAGAGCAAAGCTTGGAGCTTATGTGGTAGGGGTGGTGTGTAAGGCCCTCTTTCCCTGAGCAGGTCCAGAGGCTGGTGGAGTGTTTGAGGCTGAAGTAAGATTTTTATAGCCGAGCCGCAGTGTAGGAAAGGGGGACTGGGGAAGACCTCACTAGCTTCTGTCAAGAGGCTGCCATGACGTGTAAACACATGCCAACATCCTGAAGACAAAATAGGTTGTAATGAAGTGTTTACAGTAGATCTAGCCTTAGTAAAACCCGTATTTTATTTAAATTCACTTTTTTAATATAATGCTAGAAAAGCATTATTTTATTGACCAGTTTTAGGACAAAGGCAGCCCATAGTCCAAGGCAAAAGTCTCCAGTTCAGAGCTCCAATGATTTATCGCAAAATTATTTTAACTATTTAGGCACTCATTTTACCCAGCCACAAATGTGGCGTGGGGGAAGTTGGGCATCCTCGCGTGCCTCTGTGCCTGCCGTGCTAGAGTAGTGAGGAGCTTCTCGTTGCCTCTCCCACCCTGGCTGGGGGAAGGGGCTGATGCTCCGCGGGGCTGCGGCTGCGGGCAGGCGCCCATTCGTCCCAGGACCTGCTGCCCCCCCAGCTCAGCTCCCACCCAGCCCTGGCTGCCACAGCCCCGCCGCAGCCCGGTCCCCCTTCACGGCCTGTGCCCTGCCTCTGTGTCCACATCAGTGTCCATGTCTTAAGATACGGAGAGAAAACCAAGGTAAAGCAATAAACAACCAGGTAAACTAATGTGGGCAGTTGTTTTGGATGATGTGGCATTAGCGAGGGCGCAAGGACTCTGCTGAGCTGTTAGACGCTTGTCTTTCCAGGCTGAAATTGGAGACGTAATTTCTTTTGATGCCTTTTTTATATTTCATGAGAAACAACCCACAAAGGGTTGTTTCTAGCTTTATGTTAGCTGACAGATCTGTGTGGGCTATTCCATTTTATATCTCTGCAACATTCTTCTTCCTATGATGCCTGCTCTTGTACAGCCGTAATATTCCTCTGATGAGGAAAGTCCGTAGTGTGGGGCTATCAAAGCCTTTTCTCTGACTGTTTCCCTTAGGAGCAGGATTCCTGTCATAGCAAAAGGGTCATGGGCCTCTGCTTCAGTGAAGAGCGTGGTAGATGAGGTCTTCTCCGGAGGTCCCGAGGTCTCAGGGCAAACTCCTGCAGCTCGGTTCCCTCCCATCACATCCTATCACACCACGCCGGTTCATACCTAGGACTGAAAAACCTCTTTCCCCTGACAGTCTGCATTACCTCCTCTCGGCGGTGTCCCCCAGCTGGGAGGAAGGGTGTGCTGCGCTCGCAGGTGAGCCCCGGGGAGGTGAGATGTGGGTGCCCCAAGGACGGGGTGCCTGCAGGTTGCCAGCAGGGCAGGGGCTGCTCTTCTCTCTCCTGTTGCAGAAGCAAAAAAGTGAGAGGAATCAGTTCAACTCTAGATAACAAGCCAAATGTGGTAGGGATCCTCTGAGCTAAGGGAAAAAACGAAAAGCTCAGACTTAAAAATATTACTTTAAAAAATACTGTTACTGCCATCTTTTAAAACAAGATGCGGTTACACTGTTGACTTGCCCATTCCAAGACTAAGCTCTAGTGCTACGGGGTAAGTTGCACCTTCTCCCTCTTCCCCAGCCTCCTATCCCGTGCCTTACACCAGCTCTTGGAGCGGTGGGAGGAATCCCAGGCTTGTTGCTCTGACTGGAACTTGCCCTTTACAAGGAACACATAAAATTCAGGTAGCTCAGTGGCTTTCGCCACTGAGAAGGAGAAGGGACAGGGTCAGAGATGGGGAGAGGAGGAGGGTGGGACTGGCCACCCCTTCTGGCAGCAGCCTCCAGTTAGCCCTGTCAAAGCTACTCATGCAAGTGCAGGGCTTGCTGCTTCAACGTGTGGACAAGGGCCTGGCCAAGCACTCGAGAGCAGCTCTGTGTTACAAACCTAAGCCAATCCAGCTGCCGGCTTGGGTGCTTGAAATCTCTCAAGTGCTCCGCTATCTACATCAGGAGCCTAGGCTGCTACATGGCACAGCTTAATGCCACTCAGAACGCCTCTGCTGTTGAAATGACATGGTTCAATGGGCTGGAATTTGGGGTTGTATGGTCTGGGGGGGGTTCTGGTTTTGTTACTGGTTTTGTTGTTTCACAGGCATTGGTCGAGGTCAAAAACCTCAATTCCAGCCTTTCTGGAGCACTATCTCGTTCCATGGTGCTGGTCTGGCAGGGGGCCAGGGACTTCTTTCTCCTCCAGGAAACACACATGATGTCTGAACCTCACCTTCCTCCCTCTCTCAGTCTCTCTTTCCCTTCTCTTTGCATTCATTTCCAAAAAAAAAGAAAAGTAGCTTCACTGTGTGATGCCATAACCTCACAGAACTGCAAAGCAGTGGAAATGGTTCTCAGTCCCATTAAAGAGTATCTTGACATCAGTAAGCCCTTTTACAACACGACTGAGAATAGCAACTACTGCTGTGCTACAGGCGCTTTAGGAGAAGGCATCTTGGGGTCCAGACAGTGCTGCAGAGACCGCAGAGCTATTCAAGGCATGTAGACACCCTGAGTGCTGGGTCATAAAATGCACCATCTCTGAGAATAGCATTCATCTAATTTTTCTGAAGTTTAAAGCATCTCCAAAGGTGGTATCTACATCTGGAAAAGTCACTCACAAGCTCCCTTTTTATTTAGCGGAGAGAGACAGGTATTTCGGTGCCACTATCTATACAGCCTACTTGAGTCTTTCTTTGAAGGATGGTCCCCTTTGAAGGGCTGGTCATGAGAAGAGCCCGTTTCTTTCCACTGCCTGTATAACGGAAGCCTAAATAAGCTGCCCAAATAGAGACCTCTCTACGGTTGCCCGCCAAGTCTGGCTGAATGAATCCCACCCTAAGGGTCTGGTAAAATAGAAAATGGATGGTGATCCCAGCAATAGTGAGAAGGAGCATTTAGTAATGCCGTTGTCTAATGCCAACAAATTACCACAGCCTGGGGAAAGGAAAGCAAGATGTTCAGCACACCTTTCAGCTCCTGGGAAGAGCAAAACTTACCCAGAGGCCTTGGCGATGTGCTATTCCCTGGGCTCCCGGGCGCACCTGGGGCTGGTGGGGCTGGCAGAGACAGTGCTGCTCCTGGGGGCCTGGGAAGGCAGCCGGCACAAGGAGATGGCACGCTCAACTCTGCTGGGTGCTGTAAGAAATCCAGGCTTTTTGGAAAGTGAGGGAGAGACACTGCCTGGTCTGGAATTGCACCTTTTTTTGTGGATTTTTTTTTTTTTAATGGGATTTATTTATTCACAGAAAACTCTGTTTCCGGCAGATCTGAAAGTGTTCATGAACAGATCCAGGATTTAAATAATTTGTTCAGCCAATTAAAAAATGAATATTGGATTTATGAAATTTTAGATTTTGGCATTTTAGAAACATAGGGGGGAGAGGGTTTTTGCTGAATCCCAAGAGGTGCTGGCAAATGGAGACAGGCAGATAAATTCTTCCTTGAGAAAGATGGGGGTTAATCATCCTTCCTCTGCTGCTGGGTAAAAAAATGCCTTTGCCACTGGAGGGGGAGAGAGGGAAGAGCTGTCTTTATCCACTTCTATCCAGAATTGCATTTGGGAGGGGGTGAAAGAGCATGTTAGAGCAGGCAAGAGCAGTATCTCCAGCAGGGTGGTTGCTGCACACTCTGGGTGAGGACTTGAGCCTCAGACTCTGGACCCTCTTCTAATGATTATTTAAACTTTTAAATAAAACAGAACAATTTTTTAACAATGTCTTTGTTAAACAAAAGGGACATAAGGGGATGCCTCAGATCACCATTTCCTTTTGCTGGGGCTCTTTCTTTTCCATTTCCCTATGTTCCCTTCCAAGCATAGCTATGAGCTTTAATAAAAAAAGAATTTTAGAAGGGCCTGGAAAACAAAAGCATGTGCTTCAAAATCTGGGGTGGGAAAAAAAGTCAGAAAAGGATTGGAAAATATCTGGCCCCATCCTACCAAACAACGAGCAGCCCCTTCCTCTCCCCCTTCCCCGCGCACGTGTGCTGGGGTCCGAACGCTGCTCGCCAGGAGGGAGGGAGTCCGGCTGGCAGCCGGGTGTTCAGCCATGGGGCTTCAGTACGGGCACCAGGAGGAGAGGAGGGTGAGCGTGGATGTGCACACGGCCACGCAGGCACTGGGCAAGGCACCGAGACCAGCCCCAGCGCCCTCCGCCTGGCAGGTGAAGCCCTCCTTGCAGTCAGGGCACAGGGACATCCCCGCTGCTCCGGCCAGGTGGGACCCTGCGAAGCTGAACCACCTCTGCCCAGACCAGGCAGCTTATAGACAGAGAAACCACAACTCCCAGCCGGTAATCACCGCTCCCTGCCTGGGTGCTTTGTCTCCCTAGTCAGGAAGGAAGATTTCTTACTGAATCGTCTTAATAAAATTCAAAATTTGGTCTGCTTTGAAAAAGGGCTACCGAAAAATCAAAGCTTCCCTTAGAGTTTAAAAACTCTTCAGTCATGGAGAGGAAAGATGACCTGAGCCCTGGTTACCATTTTCAACCTCACAGAGGTGAGTAGACAAGTGTCCACCCAAAAATAAATAAATAAACAAACAAATAAAGAAAGAAAGAAGGAAAGAAAGAAGGAAAGAAAGAAAAAAGTTTGGACTGAAAAACACTTTCTCATGCAGAAAATAACAAATGCACACGGTAGCCTGCCAAGCAGCGTTACTGAAGTAAAAACACACCGTTCACTCGAGGACAAGAATCATATGATCACTTTGGGGAGACTGAGTGTTGAATATGGAAGCAGCATCTGGCTTTTCTCCTAAAAAAAGGTTTAAAAGGGTGAGATACTGAACAAACTCTTCCTTACACCCACAGGCTATTTCTGTAGCTCCCAATAGCCAGCTAAAGGTTACCAGCTCAGAGCTGCAAGGAAGCTCTTCTGGAATCTTCCTAAAAAAACAAAAAGGCCCCGGCTCCAGTGTTATCAACCACTTTGCAGTCTGTGAAAAAAGCAGTGAGGTTGGGGGTGAAAAAAAAAAAGGGAAAGCTCTGGAGTAGCAGCCTCGTCCCACTGGGGCTGTCGATGGGTGAACGTTACTTTAGAAGAACCTATTGCTGCTGATTCTGTGAGCTGACAGTGGTAAATGAGTGGTAGGACCTGAGGAGCTGGAAGACTCCCTTGTAAAAGGAACAACTCCTCTAACAAAAAAATAGATAAAGGAAAAGGGAGAGAGAAAGTTTGCAATGGAGAATGAGTGCTTTGGTTTTTTTCCCACGACTGCCACTGACAGACCAGTTTCTGAAACTTCAGGCTTTCCCATCCTTGAAGAGTCAAGATTTGCAGCTAGAAACATCCAGGATCGGTGTGGTGGAGCAGAGGGGGGTCCGGGGGCGGGAGCACCAGAGGGAACCCAGGAGGTGTGGTGAGGCCCTGCTAGCTGGTGTGTCCTGTCCTCTGTGCCACTGCAAGTCATTTTGCTTGAACCCTGGTGCTGGTTGAGAAGATGGGTATGAGAACGTGTGTGAGCTTTGGGCTTTGCTGCAATGGCATTGCTACACAAGTGCTGGGACAGAGTCATACTGCCTTTTGTTCTGCTTTTCTTCTGGCCTTATGGCTCCTGCATTCTTCCTTGTGCACTAGCCAAGACTGAAGAAGTGACCTTCAGTATGTCCCTCCTCCACAGTATTTTCCTGTCATCTGGTGATTTGAACAATACTCCTGGGATATACCAGGCATACTTAGGCTGAGAGTGTCTATCATCTAGTTCTCCCATTCCCCTGCTCGGTGAAGGGGACCAAGGGCGGTGCAGCAGCAGCACATCGCTCGTCAATGGACCACACGCAGCTTTCAGGTCCTGCCTTCCTCAGCCCTCTCCCATTTTCTTTTATCCATCCACCTGGGAAGGGGATGCTCAGGCTGGATCGTGCGGTGGGGGAGGCCTGTGCTGGCAGACTGTATCTGCCCAGGGAGTTATGGAGCAAGGGGTGTCTCTGGGGCTGCAGGCTGTGCTGTTGGTAATGGTTTTGCTCCAGCTGCAGTGGCTGGTCTAGGGCTAAACTGTTGGGGTTGGCGTTTGCACCTGCAAGGGGCTTGGAGGTCAGGGCGTCAGAAGTCCTGTACTAGTGCACGTCTCTCCCGCAGGCCTGGACAGCTGAGGTTAGCTGAGAAGCTGGTGCCTTTCCCCAAGGACAGGGAAGCACACCTGAAGGTGGTGCTGCCCAGTACTCAGCATCTATGCTGAAGCCTCCGTGCCCTGGGACCCTTGGACAGTTGGTCAGCGCTGGAGACTGAGTTGCCTGAGCTGTTTTGTCTTGCATTGCACTGAAACACCAAAGCCCCAAGGGTTAGGGTGGGTGGGTATGGCCCACGGTGGTTTAAGGCACATGGAGCTCGGGAAGGCTTGAGGTGCACTGTGCCAACAGCACATTTTGTGCCGTGAGTAAATAGGAAGCCTCAGACTCATCTTCAGACACCAAACCAGGGTCTCCCCTAAGAGCCAGACAAGTTGAGTCAGGAGCCTTGGGAAGGCAGCAGCGTTACCCCTGGAAAATGAGCCCTTGCTAGCTGGTAGCAGAAGTTTCTGTTTCACTCATATTGCAGGAAAAATGGGAAAGTGCCATGAAGACAAAGGGAAGGGGCTGAAAAGAAAAGAAGGGTTCCAGAAAAACACCTGTGTTTGTAAGGGAAACTCCTCACTCCTGCCGCTGCCCACGAGGAGACATCGATCATCACTGCAGGTAAGCCCTGAGCCATGGAGTTACTCCCACGTCACGCTGGGATGAGTCAGGGCAGCGTTCAGCTCTCTGCCACCTGGGCTCTACCTGAGGTGTCCTATTTGTGGTTGTTGTGGGGGTCTTGGTTTTATTTAGTCCTTCCCTGCTCTGCCTCTCGGTCCCACTTATCTTCATATGCATGAGGACCATTGGATCTGCCTTGCGTATGAAAGAGGGAGAAGTCTGTACATCCCTGTGAGGAGAGCTGTTCAGAAGCTTTTTGGTTTAATATTCATACTAGCCCCAGGCAATTTTCTACTGGGTGTTTTAGGGAGTGGGCAGGGAGAACATGTAGTCGTCCTTTCCTCCGATAACAAGGGATTAGCTTAAGCACAGAGATAAGGAACATCGGAACGCAGATGGTAATGGAAGAACAAAAGTAACCAGAAGAGACTGGGAAGAGAGAAAGCCCCTCTATCCCTTTTCACAGAAAAGACTAAAAAAAAAAAAATCTTCTATGACCATTCTTCCTTCAAACAAGTGAGCGATACCCAGTGTCAAGTCTGATCAGTTCCCATCCAGTGGACTGGGACAGAACCAAGTGCAGTATAAGGTAAGGAAAGAAATTTGGGCACCAAAGACAATAAAGCCATGTTATTAATTTAGCGCAGCTTTGCAGTCAGAGGTTTGTTTGCCATGCTCTGCTGTACTGGAGCTCATTTCATAATTGTAAAATGCAGAGAACTTCTCCCTGGTTGCGGAGGTATGTCACAACATACACAGTAAACCACTGTGAACCTCTCAAAGCTAATAGGAGCTAGATAAGATCAGAGTTTTCAGGACATGATTTGTATTTACAGCTTAATAATGGGTTCCATCCCCCCTCTTTTTTTTTTTTTTTTTTTAAATACCTAGTGTTACTATAAATTTGTCTAGGCACAGCAAGGAGGGCATTTCTCTGCAATGCTGCATATTAGAAAAGGGTAGCAGAGTCTATGGCATGTCCAGTGTAGGGCTAAGCTTGGACTCGGTGTTCAAAGCCAAAAGCTGACTCTTGCTGACCCTCAGGTTTACGTTTGCCTCTGAACAAATCTTATGAGGCTTCTTTGGCAGGAGGGAGAGAGAGAAAAAAACCGTGAAACAATCATGATGCTTTTGCTGCCTGGCGAATGTCCACTTCACATCTCTGTAGACTGCTTGGTAGATTTGCTATAGTCTCCTCAACAGCCGCAGAGGCAGCCCTCCCTGGCAGCAAGCACCTCTCAACTGTAACCGCTACCGTGCGGAGCACACCTAACTTTCACCCTGATGGCAGCTGTCAATGTCGGCCGTGCACAGCCGTCTGTGGCTGCAGCAGGAGCAATGCTGACCCTCCCGCAGGGCCCTGGGGCTCCACGCTACCTCCACGCCCTGGGTCTCCATCTCTCCACGGCTCCAATACCCCTCTAGAGCACATCCCTCAACGTCTGCAAGTTTTGCACAGGACAAGACTCTGTACGAGGAGGTGGGTGGGCAGGGTACAAGCCCCAGTAGTTTCCCGTCCTCAACCCAGCTCCAGCCAGGATCTTGGGGCGGGCGTGCATCCAGCTCTCACTGCCAACCCATGGGCTTTGCTCTGTAACCATGTCAGACCCGGAGATCAGAGAAATCTTTGTAGAGCAGAGATGAGATTATACTGTAAAGATTAGCCATCGTATACCCAGAACTTCTTACACTTGTTTCCAATCACCCAGCAGGAGATGTTGTTTATTTGGCAGGCATATGCAAACATGCTAGCAGGGCAGCTGAAGCAGACCTTTCCACTTAGAAAGTTTCTGCTCACTGCACAACTGCGTTAATGTATATCCATTATAATTGGATCAACAAGAGCCACGCTGAATGCTGCGATTCTTCCACCCAGCAAACAGGCTGCTGGGCTGAGTTCCTCACGGCCAGAGCCCAAACCCTACCAATCTTGTCCCATGTGAAATAGATGTTCAATGAGGGGGGAGACAGGGAAAAAAGTCTTTTCTTAAATATATCCATATGGGTCTTGCCTTTCAGTTTTTTGGTCTAGGTGCGTATCTTTTTGTTCAGTAAACTAAGACACAAGTCACGTAGGCCAGTTGAAAACTCAAATATCTGTTGCATGTCAGAGCTTGTGGACCTTTTATTTAAAGTATGAGAGTTTTGGGCCACATACCCACAAAGGGATTAACCAGAGAAAGAGTCTCATTGCCCAGCTCCCTCTGCAAGTCTGGGTGCTAAGCTGCCTTTCACGTTTTCTGAACATTATACTCTTGTAGATACCGCAGGAGAGACATAAAACTATGTTTGCAGGACCTTTTCTAAGGGTGTTAAGCTCTGCTTCAGTTTTTCTCCTTGTTGTTGTCACATGTTTAACACCAGGGCCACTCTGAAGTGAACACTGAATAATCAGGGTGCCAAAGAAAGTCGGTTTGGTTAAAGATTCATGTTACCAGGATGGCATTGTAAGCTGGATCAGACTCACGTGATATTGACCATTTCATTTGACTGAATGCAAGAAACTGTCATTTGGAGAACTGAGATTACAGCTGTTGGAAGAACATATCTAAAGCAAGTGCGTGCTGTGAGTGAAAC
>VZTQ01000880.1:0-38807 GCA_013400755.1 Pelecanoides urinatrix | reverse complement strand
CTAAGAACACAATGAAAGAGATTGGCAAATCTTCCTCTAGCAGGCTTTGGGATCAGGCAGTGGCAATATAAATCTATTGTATTTCATACACAGTTATATGTTTGAGGAATACAAAAGCCAAAAATTTTAGTCCAGCGCCTATTTGTTGAATGAAGAAAGAAAATGCAGCACAGTGTAAAACAGGTTTGTGGACAGCTTGCAAATATTAGACATTATGAAGAGCTTTAACTTCTTCTCAACAGGTATGCTTTACACTTATGGAAGTTACAGAAATCATTCTGAAATTGTCCAACAAGTACTTACTCTCCGTAAAGAAAATACACTTTCTTACAAATTTGCACACAAGAAAACATGTTATTTTGTTACTTAATATTACTGCTGTTTGTTAAAACCCAGTGATTTGATAAAATAGGCATTTCTTTGTTCTCCAACACTGAAAGCTGAAAAAATTACAAGAATATTAACTGAAAAAACAGATAGTCCTTACAACTTCTTCCACATACTCTTTGGACAGTTAGCCAATGCAAAAAAAAGGTAGTCGGATAAGGTCTTTTTACTTAGCAATTTCTTTATCACTGACGTGCTGGTCACAGCCAGTTTCTCTTGTCTAGCAGTTTGGCAGAGGGATACGCAGGCATTTTTAGAAGAAGGTGTCAGAAACATAAGAGCAAACCAGTTTCAAAAGAAGCTGCTTCCAGACCCATAGGTAATGATGCCTCACCTAATTTATGAGGTGGGAAAATACTTTGTTATTTATGAACACAGAATTCATTCCTGAGTCTTTGGCCCTGAAGAAACTTCCAGCAATGAATTTCAGGAGCTAAGTTTACAGCACATACAAAAGCATTGTATTTTACACGTTAGCTTTTCGTTTTATCTCAGCTGCCTACCAAAACAGTAGCAACACAATTGTTTACCAAGTCATATTCCTTCCAATGTTTCTGCCATAATATGAGGTCAAACCCTCATTTTAAAGCATGTTCTCACTGATCATTCTCGACATCAAACTACTTCATTTTCACAGCTCCCTTAATTAGCTGTGTCTGTCCGGTAACTCAGAAAACACTGCCCATACCATGACTTTCATAATAGGGACCACTTTAAATTAAAAAAGAGAGCATTCATAGGACTACAAAAGCACCACAAAAGACTTAGTCATTTCTCACCAAGAGTGAGCCACGTGCACTAACAGAAAATAACAAAATACAGTCAAACTATAAATGCAAATGGCTACACACAAATCACCATACTGATAAACCTGATTGATTATTATTATTATTTTAAAGAAAAGGAAAAACTAGCTTTTCAGCTTTGGCAATCCTGGTCTTTGTAATACTATTAGGGGAAAAAAAAAACAAACAAAACAAAACAAAAAACCCACAACTTTCAAGAAGGCTTTGCTCTTTTACTTTCACCATCTTTCAAACCAGACACATTGCACACAAACCCAAACATTTTCAGACTCTTGATCAGTGCGAAGTGAACACTCCTCTTCAGTTTGCTCCTCCTGTCTCTCCTCTCTCTATGCCTCCCCAACAATCCCATAACTTTCTTTGAAGCAAGTCCTGACATGTCTATGGAAGGTCTGTCTGAATATACTACGGAAATCATCCATCAACAATAACAGTTGTTTAAAAAAACAAAACAAAACACAAAAAAACCCACGAACCTAGAACTTCACTCTCTTGAGAATTTATCTAGAATAAATTAAGATATTACTGCTTCCAACTATACATTACTGTACCTCAGCAGGAGATCCCAGTCTTCACAGAAAGCCAATGGATCACACGTGATCATTTTCCCGATCCCTCTCTCCTTTCATTTTTACTCTGCACTGTCGAAAGTAATATGATGACATCTAAGACACCTTTNGTTGGACTCGATGATCTTAGAGGTCTTTTCCAACCTTAGTGATTCTATGATTTTATTTCAGTGCTCTTACTCGGTTGCTGAGTAAGCATCTCTGCTCAGGCAAGGCGGCAGGTCAGGTGGACGGTCCTGAAGGCCACCATTGGACCACCTTGCCCAAAGAAGCGAGAATTCAAGTGTTGGTCTCCACATACCACCCATGAGTTCTACGAACACACGTGGAAAAGCCTTTACACGTGCATGAGTGACAGCCACTTACCTGCTTCTAAACACTGGAACCAAGGGAATACAGGTGGAAAGTGCCATTTCCTTACAGTGTTCCCCCCGGCTGGGGCATTATACCCCCTCTCCGCAGGTCAATGTAAACACCATGAATTTAACTCCTCACATTCTGTACATTAAATCAGAAGATACCTGTCCCACAGAACTACACCAAGGCAGGCCACATGTTCCTGGAGAGCAGTGTTCCCAACGCCAGCTTTTCATCTCAAAACAAGTCAGACGCGTGCCTTTCCTCCAACACAAAGCACTGCAACCCAGCAGCTGGCTGTCACAGACGGCAGGCAGGGGGGCCAACCTTTCTCTTGTTGCTACTACTTTATATTTGGATGCCTTAACTATGAAGAGAAGACATATTTTACCCTGCTACCTCAGGGCTTATTAATCCAGAAGAAAACAAATCATGTAGAACTCTCTTGTGCTTAGGATACCTTGCAGGAGAAATCCTGCAGATAAACAATGGTTCTGTTTAATAACAAAAATATTGGTGAATAATAGCAAACAAAGAGCATCTTACGAGAGAATAAACAGTGGAATTTTTTTTAAAGGTACACAAAATGAATTCTTTTAGAATTCAAATTATTTAATACAGCAATATAAAACTGTTTTGTGCCAACCTCTGGACAGACAGCATCTCACATGAAAATTCATAATGTAAACAGTTAAAATTCAAGATTTCTGAGAATATTAGCTATTTAGCAATGAAAACCTCTGTCCTTTTACTTGACATAAACAAAGAAAACCCATCTAGCCATGGAAAAACCCAAAGATGTGCACATCTCCAAAAAAACAATAAATTCTTGCTTCAAAATTCAGAGGATAGGCAGAATTCCCTCAGTAATGAATAACTTTGGTTGTTTGACACAACTGAAAAACTAGAAATATAATTTTTTTTCCTGAGTTATTAGTGCATTAGCAAACCAAATTTTCAATAGTCTATTAAGATTTATTTGATTAAACCTCAGAAAATGTGTTCAAAATTCACACAACTTAAATAGCAAATGCTTACAGGACTGGAAACTACAAGAATGAAATTTTCGTAACAATAATCATCATCTGATTTTAGAGCCATTCGCTATTTAGCTATTCAAAAAACAAAGTTCAGACAACACGAGCTAAAAAATGAACTCTCCAAAACAGTAAGTTCCCCCCATGCTGCTTTGTTATTTAAGTAATGATATTTTTCAAGTAACAAAGTTAAGTTATTATACATTTATAAAAAATACATTTAATCCTTTGCATAACATTGCTAAAGACAGACTCCCCATTAAGCTGCCTAAGGCATTAACTGGAAAGAAGCAAATCCTGTGGCATAATCTAAGGTCTGGTGCATAATTTATAAAAAATGGTGCAATTTCAGAAGACGCTTGTCATATATTATATATAAATACATAAGTAAAAGCTCTACAACTGAAGTCTCCCATCTTAAACAGTGCTCAGCTCCCACAAAAACTGCCAGTCCCAAGATCTCAAATCCCAACCTACCAGTGCAGATTCCAATAACAGTGAGTTTTGGTGGGTTTTCGCTTGTTTGTTTTAAATCTGAGCCCATACTGTACAGAAGAAAAACCTGAGGCAGGTATCTTCAAGAGTTAGTAATAAATGTGTGCATGATGTGTGTATACCTATCTTTCAAAAAATGCTTAAATAGGTCCCTGCAAGCTTAGCTCTATGCACTGCACAGCTTCACGATCGAAAGAAATCCCCTCATTAGATCACTGATTTTTTTTTTTCCCCGCCCTTTATTTAGCATTCAGGAAGACAAAGAAAGGAAGACCACATTTAATTACAGTTGTCACCACCTCTGCCCTCCCAGCACGGCCGGTAAGCTTGGGAGAGTCCAAGTCGATGTCCAAAAACTCACAGAGCTTTTTGTGTGTTGGCCTTAGAAGCTCAGCTGAGGCTATAGGGGTTATAGACTGTGAGACTGGATGCGTCTGATGGATGTTGACCATGGAGTTGTGACGCTGCGAAACCCCTGTGGCAAGGTGAGCATGCAGGAGGCTCAAGTCTTTCATGCTGCGCCATGCATCGCACTATTCTGTCCGGTACTATCGTTAATACTTATGTACTACTTTCTAATTTCAAGTTATACAGTTGACTTCCAGAAGACGCTTGCATGTCATCTGTCTTTAAAACAAGGTGCTGAATAATCTAGTCAAAAGGGCTAGAAGGGAATTCACACAGACAGTAGCTGACTTGTCCCCCACCGATGATGTGCTGTCAAGTACTTAAAGCACTTTCAAATCATTATGCAAGCACTTTTCAGAATTAAATTACAAGTGTGACATATGGCATGAAATGAAGAATCCAGACCACAATGCTGTCATTACTGTTAAAATCCTGTATAATTCAAAACATGAACAAATCAGCCATGCCATACTTTTTAAGAATTGATACATTCTGCAACAGTAGTACCTAAAGCTATAGCTTTTGCATCCTGCAGCTCACAGCTTAAGTGAAGCTCTCATGCGCTGGCGCGAGAGCTGGCGAGGCTGACAGCACTGGGGCACCCCAATGACATCAACCAGACACCAGATCCTGCTCCTCCATTCCCTAGTCCCAGCCACTTTCATCCCCCCTGCTTCCTCCCATTCCCCAATTCAGATACATGCCACTGCCCAGGTACAGGGTCTGCCGGCCTCTCCTCCGCACGGAGGTACCTGCCTCCCCCCAGACACCCCAAAAATAGTCCACTCACAAACTGACCACCACTACGGAGCTGCCCTCTACTTTCAGCTGTGAACAGCACCTACCAAACTCACCCTCCCGTTCCTGCAGAGGCAAGGAACATTGAAAAAGAAGAATCCCTCTTCGCCTTTTTTTTTTATTTTTTACTACACGTAAAATAAAATTTCTAGTCAAACATTGCTAAATGTTGCTTTGAGAAACTGCCCACTGTGGTAGACTGTGGATAAAGGATTAATCATGTTCTCTATACTGCTATTTAATTACGACACACACAAAAAAAACCCCAAAATGGTTTTCCAGATTCCCCAGCAATATGTTCCAAAGCTCTTCTATAATTTGTATGTTAAAGACAAGCAAATGGAAAAAGCTGCTTCGAGCCTTAACAGGAATAGCAAAACCACTTCCATGTGTTTTAATCAAGGTCGTGGGACCTTATGCGCCCTGTTGATCCATCCACCCCTGAGAACACAGCAGCAGAGACCTGTATTCTAGAACAAAAATATGAGTCCAAGATACTTTCTTTGTATTCCAAGAAAGCTGAAGATACAGGACCAACGTTTAACAATACGCGCTTCTTCCTAGCTTTTCGGGAGCTGATACACAAACAGCTTGCCCGTAAGGCCAGGGAGCCGCGAGGCACCGCACCGGCAACCTCCCCGCAGCCGATGCCCGGCCCCAGCCCCGCGGGGTGGCTGCGAGCTGCCCCCCAACGCCGCCGCGCTGGGCAACACGGCACCATCCCGCCCAAGTCCCCAGCGCTCCCGCCAGCGCTCCACACCGCTCTGCACCTCTGGGCCGAGAGCCCGAGCCCTGCTACCGGGAAGAAAGGACCCGCGTGCCAATCACCTCCCCCTTTCAACCCACCACCGGCAGAAACCAGAAGGCCACGATTTGAAACACCGGCGAAGGAAAGTCTATGACTGCACGTTTTCACTATTTGATCATTTTTGTTTCTCTCTTGCCAAAGCTCTCAATATGCTACTTATGTCAGCATACAGTAATTGAGTAACCTAAACCGATTTTGAAACAGCTCGAAATTCAAGATAAGAGGACTTTTCAGTTTGATAATTACTCCTTTAAAATTGTACTATCTATAAAAGCTTCTTTAGTCTGTCTTACTAAAGAAGCCAATGAATAACATTTTGTGATATCTTTCAAACACTGATTTTTAAAGTCAGCACAAATAAAAGTTGACTTAAAAGGGGAAAGAATAATTAAAAAAGGAGCCATCCTAGAGACTATTTCTCCATCAGTCCGCATTCTCCTCTATTCATACACTTTTCCACCAGTCAAGTCAGGCAAGGACTTGCGGTCTTTCACCACACACGACTCGTCTTTAAGACAACTTATATTGTCAGAATATTCCACGTATACAGCAGGCTGAGAGATACCATTCGTTTGGAAATTACTTTCAATGGAAACTAAAGTGATCAGTTGTAAAAGCAAAAACCACACTCTTCAAATTTTAATTAGTTTTATTAGTTGAAGCAGCAAGTCTCAGAACAACTGCAGGAACCGTGGAAAAGAGCAAACAGAAAGCTAAACTCAACCTTCAAACTATTTAAAGGTCTCCAGCACATTAAATAATGCCTGGAACGGTTAACTTTACTGCTTCAAGTGAGAAAAGGCAGACAGAAGCTTGAGTGCAGGTTTTGGCTAATACATTAGCTTGCAATAATTTGTTTCAAAACATGAAAAGAATACAGCATAATTAGGACAGATGTGTTTAAAAAGAAACAACCATCTAACACGTGCTATTGCAGGTAAACAGACTCTCAAACCCACTACAAAAGCTTAAGAGTCCATAGCAGATCAGATTAAAAAAAAAAAAATCTGCATCTGACCCACAACATTTTCCTCTGGCACTTAATGTTTTAATGCAGCAGACCACAGAGAAAGACAGATTTGAAATATTGTTCTCATCTCTATATGAAACAGAATCCATTGTTTCATAATGCACGGAATTTCAAGTAAATAATAAGGAAATATAAGTTAAGATGAAATTATAGCAAAAGAAAGTATCAAAAAACACATGCAGTAGATGACGCAAGCATAACCTGTAAAATACCTCCACAGTTAATTCAGTTTGCAGATGCTTTCTATCACTCAATCTAATCGTATAAGAATTATTAAAACATCATTAATTAAATCACCAATTTATTCATAAGTATTTACATGTAGTTAAACAGAATCTCAATAATTTAAAGCACTTACATTTTTTATATCCTAAGGAGAGTGGGTGATTTGTAGCACACCAGATGTTTGCTGACGAGGAAGAAAATATGCTAAATCAGCATTTTAAGCAAAATGTAGAAATACATCCACATAATTCATCTTGTTCAGATGACGAAGAGGTACCCACTTAAATTCTCTGGGTCACATTTTCTGCACCTGATCTAATCTTACTCTTTTTACAGGGATAAGAGCAGCAGTGAGCTATTTCCTACATATCCTCTACAACACAGACAAGCTCTTTATATCTTCTTCTTGCAACATCCAAGAAAAGCCAGCAACTTCTACCACCTCACAAGCGTCCCACTAATTTCAGTCAAAGTCCTGTGTGGAGAACCTTACATATAAAACTCATTCTGCAAAGTATAATATTCCACTAAAATGAGAATCAATAAAAGTATAATTAGGACCTGACAATAAAAAGTGAAGGTCCCTATACAAAGAAAGAAGGCGGCTATCAGGAAAAGAGGAAAACCTTCACAAACTAAAAACAGTATAAAAGAAACATCAATTGGTTTAATAAAGAGAAAGCGTTGCATTCACAGTCTTGAAAGTTTATTTTTAAGAAGCACTTTATGTTCACTTTGAGTTCTTTCTCATCCCTCAATAGTATTTCACACATCATCAATATCTGAGCCTGAACTCAAAGACTGAAAAAATTGAAGCAATTCTTCCAACCAGTATGTCATTTCTAAAGTTTTGATCATAGTTTCCATATAGGAAATGGTAACAGAATTACATTTCTTCTTACTGTTACTGGGACTTGGGCAGTGTCATTAAAAAAAGTGATAGACAGTAGCACTAGGATAGTACAGAATTCACCTTTGTAACAACTACCTAAAAACGAGTTAGAAAACACTTTCCATGGGACAAATGAAAGTGATGCGAAATTCTCCTCTGCCTTCCCCTACTTCCCACAAGTGCAAGAAAACCTTCCCCTCTCCTGTGCAAGAGAGGTAGAGACACCTTGTCAAACCCTAGTAACCTCAGTACAGACCCACAGACAGGAAAAACAATATAGAGAAACACCAAAGAAAATTTTGGCAAGAAGCTAACCAGAAGAAAAGCAGCCAGTGACTCAGCTGACTTCACATAACAAGAAAAAAGTTTTTTTCCCCTCCCCAACACCTTCCTCCTCCTTTAAAAAAGGTTCTGAAGCTCACAGTTTTTTGTAGAATCACAGAGTGGCTGAGGTGGGAAGGGACCTCTGGAGATCATCTAGTCCAACCCCCATCCTCAAAGCAGGGACAACTAGAGCAGGTTGCTCAGGGCTGGGGCCAGTTGGGTTTTTAATGTCTTCATTGATGGAGACTGCACCTCAACAGACATGTTACAGCATTTGATTAACCTCACGATAAAATAAAAAAGTCTTTCTTATGTTTAAATGGAATTTTTTGTATTTCAGTTTGTGCCCATTGCCTCTTGTCCTGTCACTGGGCACCACGGAGAAGGGTTACTCATAAATCTTATCATATGCTGACAGTATTTACTTGCACGTGCAGCAGGGACATCACTCAAGCCCAGCGCAGAAAGGTCCGTGAGCATTCATCAGAGAAAGCAGCGTATATAAGCAACATATATACTTTAAACAGGGCTATTATAAACCTGCTGCCAGATCCCAAAGTTAAAAAAATACTACATTTATACTGCTACTGGCTCACTAATAAGCAATGTAATATTCACATCTTATAGTCACCAGAAAGAAAACTGGCCTGTAGGTCAGCCACGTGTAAACATTTTTTTTTTTTTAATATTTGTTTGACAATTCCCTTCTTTTCTATAAAGGTTTGAGAGCCTCTACCTCCACTTTCTCCTCCCACATACAGACCCCAGCTTCCAGTCTGTTCCAAGCCTCTGCACCTCAAACTCCCTCAGGCACCAGCTGCCTCACGGAGGGTAATAGTTCATAGCAACTATTCCTCCCCAAAGGAGTAATACCACATACTACCCGCTGGCCAACATCCACCCATGCTAAGTCTCCCCAAATGTGGCATATCACATTCCAGCCGTTAGCAAGGCAAAGGTATTGGCACCTCTTCAGTTTCCACACATCATCACTGACTGAAAGAAATCATTACCTTCTCGATACAGCTGCTAGAGAGGAGAGTTTGTGTGATGGAAAGGGAGACAGTCCTGGATGAGTAGCAGGCACCCTTTTTCCCTCAGAACATTACTCTACGTACTACCTTCCCAAAGAGTTCGTCCCTAGTAGCTGTTATAGATGGCTGCAGGAATCTTAGCAGCAAAAGCCTCATAACATTAACCAAAAAAATTCCAAGTTGTGCATCTATTTCCCCCTAAACCACTATCGTAAGTAGCCAGAAACCAACTGGTGAAAAGTTTAACTTTATTTTTAATGCAAACCTCCTCCCCATTTTCCAGTACTTCAGTCACCATAAAACCAGACACATCAGTGACCCTAATACAGAAATTTAAACTGGAACTAGCTACTTATAGGGGCTTTAGCAACAGATGTCTGCCTTTGTCCAAACAGATCAAAGTTTCGGTCACGCGTGCAGCACGCGCTACACGAGCAATACTGGAGGTGGCCCAGCGGCCAGCAAGACACACCTGCACCCCACCCCGCTGCAATGGGACTAAGGAGGCTCCGGAACCCCCTCCCTACTTCCAGAGGCAGTCGGCTTCCATTTCACATTTTTCCAAGGGTCTGAGATATAAGTGTCAAATTAAGATCTGCTAGGGACACCTGCTGCCAGGTGAATAATCATTAATTTTCTCTGACCATTTCTGTTCGTGTGGGCCTACTTACTCTGCCAAGTGACCACCTCGCTATTTCTTCCCCAAAAATCAAACATTTAATATCAATGCCAGTCATTCTTCAAATCTTTACCTATTTTTGCTGATTAAGTACTAACTGAAACAGCTAGTGAAGGTTTCTAAAACATGAAAAAAGTGTCAGTATTACATAAATCCATTGCAACTCATGCATATTTTCTGTTTGTAGAAGTTCCAATAAATCAGAAGAAAGCTACAGAAGTTAGTCCACAGGCAAACTCATGCTAATAAGCTACATCTGGAGTTTCAGATTAAATGCATCGCCCCGCTGCTTAACAGACTTTTACTCTAAGTCCTCTGACTTTCTAAGGCCATTATCAACCCAAATCCAAATCATACATACGCCTCCCTGAACGGGGCCTGCCTTTTTTTGCAGTACCTCTGTTTACACAGCTTATCCCTTATCACACTGACAACACTGGGAACCACAGCAGATGGTCCCCTCAGACACAACTCTAACAGGTTTTCTCCACTCCCCCATTCCACTTTTTTTTTTGTGCAAACAACTGATAAGGAAGGCTGCTGCAATGATTTACTGGTATCTGAAGTTGAAAATTGACAGAACGCAAACTGCTTTTGTTCCCCCCCCACCCCCGTGAACTACTTAACCTCTTAACTACTAAGCAACATAGACAAAGAGTATTAACAATTGTACAAACCATATAGTCTGTTGGATTAGCATTTCAAACACAAGCAGTATTGGTTAATTTAAAGATCATTACTACCTTTAAAAGTTATGACAGTTACAGCAACCTACTACTACTAAAGAAGAAAAGATGAGGCAGTCTCCTTTAGTATTAAAAATACACCCCCACTGGTTTGGGAAATGCCTTAAATTATATTCAAAACCATTTCCCGCAGTCTACTGAAAACAGACTCCCAAGCAGAATTCAGAATAGAGACTGGACATTTCATATGTAATTATACATTTACTTTCATCTAACAACCCAGAGCAACCTGAAGCTCAGTGACATAAAAATCAAAATGCTCTCAATACTGCTATTAGAAAGACAGAAAGATGCTTAATAAATTTTATTAAGCATATCAGGCTCTTACTACTGGAGAGCATGAATTTGCACAACCACTACACCAAAATGTTGCAAAAAAACCTAGAGGTTGGCAAAAGCATCCCAACTAACCGTCTATGAAGAAGCATCTGCAAGTAGACAGTAATGAACCAGACAGACCCAGAGGGCTTTCTTAAATGTGGGTCATGCCTGTCAGACCATAGCAAAAGGCACAGTAACATTTGCTGAAGAGAACACAGAGTTATTATTGCACACAAAAAAAAATCTACTCTGTAGGCAGACACTAATAGTTACATATTTGTGATGATCGCTATCTGATGCTGAAGAGGAACAGGAAGGAAAAGCTGCCTAGAAGATAGCTGCATTGAATTTAAGAATAAGAGTCATAAAATATTCCTTATAACACTTCACACCTTACAGGCTTTTCTCTTCCTAAAGTTGTCACACAGAAGAAAAATTTCTGTTTAAATGTGATGTTTGTTTTACACCAGGGGTTGGGGGCCAGAGAAGTAGACACAAAAAGTGGCTTAGAAACAGTCATTTCTGCTGATTTATGTCATGTTAAGTTGAAGACTTGAATTATCTAATTACTGAGATGAGAAATAGTTAAAACCTTGAGTATTATTACTCCAGATATCTGCAGTGTTCTCTTTCCTTGATTCACGTTTTCAGTCTGTGATTCTGGTTTTTTTTTGAAGGAACAGAAATCCCATAGAAAAAGACTGTCTAATAACTTCAGATGTGGATACGGACAGAAGAACATGAGACAGCATAATGGAAGTACTCGAATCCATAGACTGATCCCTGTTTTGTTTTTGTTTTTGTTTTTTTTTAATTTATTTTACTTGCAGAAGTAGCATAGAAAAAAAGATAGTAAGAATTTAAGAAAAATTCCTGACAACCCAGGAGGTCAGCAGATTAGAAATGCAGCTAGCTTTTCACCTGAAAACCTAAAAATTACATAGTTAAAAAGTAAGTATTTCAAAGCATAATACAATGAAAAGGACATTACTCAAAAGTACTCGGCTTTGCAATCACACATATGCATCTCCTGCTGTAAAATCAGGGAGACAAAGCAATATTTCTTTCTTTCTAGAGGCAGGTAAGACAAGAGGAAAAAGTGAGGAACCTCTTTTTGCCCTGCAGATAGCTTAAAAACAGATTCACAGTCAACCATGAAACAAGAAAAAGTGCTGTACGATTCACCACAGCTCAATCTTTCTGGGAGGAAGGTATCAGATGAGCCCACAAACACTATAAATAGAACACAGTAAAAGGCTGGAACAGATCATTTAATAATAAATCTCCATACTCAAGAAATTCTACGATTAGACAGTAAAACTTGAATTCAAGCTACAAAGTTATCTAATGAAGGAAAGATTCAGAAGCACAAGAAATCTATTCGCTCATTCTTTGTTTAGCCAGCAGTCATCAATCACGAGTTCAAAACAAGGAAAAAAAAAAAAACAAAAACATTCTTCACTGGTCAGCAGCAAAATTCCCCATTCAGAGCTCATTTATTACAGGTTATCAGGTTTACATTTCTTCTGTGAATCTACTAATAAGACACTTAACTAAAACCAGTACCAGATGACACTTCTTTCAGATTCAAACACAATTCACATGCAGATGCAGCTACACCAACACAAACATTCTTATACTCATTTACACTTCTATATAAATTGGGGTGTTTTGATGGGGATGGGGTGGTCTTTTTTTGTTTGATTTCTACAAATTTATGTCCTCTATAAGTTTCAGATTTAAAAATACTGTCCGCTTATCTGAACTACTTAGAGCTGAACACAGCGCTACAGGTAACAGCTTTGGGCCTAGGTTCATTATAGTCTCAACACGAGGAATAAGATAGATGATGTACCAATAGGCTTTTCAGTCTTATAATCAGTGAACATGACCTCCATTAAGCATCAGGGTTATTTATTAATTTTTTAACAAACAAAGGGAAGAGAATCACTGGGAAGATTTTCCATTATCATGTTATTGCAAAAAGTAATTGACACAGCAGTGTATCAAAGCATTTATCACTTAACTTTCTTGCCAATAATTGTCATTACTGCAGACAAATGTATGAATCTCAGTATTACAACTTTTTAAAGTTCTTTGTCCTGACTGAGCAGTATTTCAATGCTTGAACTTTACTTGACTTACAATCAAGCAAAAATTAGTATAAAAATGTTTGTGCTGTTAGAGCTGCGGCTGTCTGTAGGACTATGCTCTATTTTAAAGGTACAAGTTAAAATCATTTTGCTGTAGTGTGAACAGGGTTGGACTGAATGGCAGTAGTTAAACTAATTATCTTCCGGAAGCTTTAAGAATACATAGCTTAAATTAAGGGAGGGAGTGTTGTGGTCAGAAGCAAGTCTCTGAAAAGTCATAATGCTGTTCATTGGAAAACATTTCTTCTGAGACAGAAGAGCAGTTTTTTGGCTGACCACAAAATCTACAATGATTTAGGCCTTCCTGTAACAATAATTTTTAAGACTAATTGCATGTATATAATCAACTAGAAAATACGAAGTTGAAATCAATTGTCCAAGACACATGAAAAAACACACGGTGCACACTAACCATGCAGAATCTGAACCCTATAACTGAACTGTTTTAAAGGCTTTTAATAAATACTGTTCATGAGTAGGAGAAAAACAAGTCAACATAATTAACTTATCTACCAATATTGCAAATTTTACCTGTACATACTGTAAATAAAGAATAAAAAAAGCACTATGCATTTCTATTTAAAGTAGTCTGAAGATAATTATGAACGCACACTCTGGCTGAACTTCAAGCATTCAGATTTTAAACATTAATTTACTTTGACTGTCAAAATGAAAGATTGCTTTCTGGATCCAGACATGCAGTATTAATACTGAACACGTGCATTCCTTTCAGGACAGCAGACGTTCCAACTCTAATTCAGGAGGTGGTAGGAGTAGCACGCTAATTAAAATCTGTATTGAAAAGTTCACAATGTGCTATCTATTCTGAATAGCTCCCATACAGAAGAAAATCACTGCAACCCAAGTACTTAGACCACCTTTAGTCGAGTCTGAAGAAAAGCGAACTGCCCCCCACGTAAACCACCAATTATGTCCCTTTCTGAACAACTTCTTCCTACCAACAGATTTTTCAAGGCAGCCCACCAAAGATTTCATGACCCAGGGTTAGATACTAAGAAAGGTACCAAAATATTTCTTCAAAATAACCTCACATTTAGATATTAAAGTAATGAAAAAAGTTAAGCTAAGCTCATTCCCTACTAGGTATTTGTCTGCAGTCACTTCAGAAACTGAGTGTGTTTCATAAGTGCTCCATCAGCCCAGATCACTTACTGAGATACTGCTTTAGTCACAGCTTTGTGACTAAATTTGTGTGTGGTTTGGTTTTTTTAACTTAACATTTTTATATTACACTTTTGGGAGCGGGTTTTTTCATTTGTAGCCAATATGTACTAGACTGAAGCCCGGAAACAACCTGACATTTTACAATGCAAAAAGTGCTTCAGTCATAGTATTTCTTACAAACCAACGCTCAGCACTAGCTGGCTGTAACGCCGCACAACACACACAGTCCACCTACTACCAGCTTCATTCCTAGCACCTCATTCCTACTGCCCGATGACGTACTGATGTGACCCCCAGGCCGACTGCAAGCGAAAGCGTGACCTTTATGGCAACCACGGCAAATGATTTGGATAGGGAAATACTCAAGAACCCCAAAATGGAATAGTTAAAACACATTTTTCAACAGTGACTGCATTTTGTTCCTCAAGTGCAACTGATAATTTCATTAAATACATTCCAAGAAAACAATGATACCCGTCTTTTAACTCAGAAGACAAAGACAAATAGGTCCTTTTTCTTCTTCAGATTTGAAAGATTCTAGGGATAAAGTAAAGAACTATTCTATTATTGATAACAAGAACAGAATCTTCTTTTTTTATTATTATTCCCATAGAGGCACTAAACTTTCCTACAGGGAGCATCAAGATGATGACATGTCCAAAAATATTCTCTCTCCATGTTTCAGAAACCACTTGTTTCTCCGCACTTACACTGAGGGCCCATGAAGGGAAATTTAAAGTGCGGCCTAATCCCTTCTCTCTTGAAAACCAGCCATAGCAGACACCCTTAGACCTCTTTCATCCCGTTACCAGCTAATAAGATCAGATCAAACCGATGCACATTCTAGTCAAGGACCAATATAAAGAATGTTACATCCCACGTAGAATTTATTATATTTAATGAGCCTCCTGTGGATATGTGGAACAAGTTTGAATTGTACGTGCTGGCCAAACAATATTGGATGGCACCTTGGCAACAGGTGCTGCTTTAGAATTATAAATTCAAATATTATAAACAACAACAATAAACGACACTTGAGGTTAAGCTTCTCCTACAATAGCTGTTCATCTGTAGATGCCTATGAAGTTTTCAGCACACAGAGAAATGAGTCTTTGCAAGTGTAAACAGAAGTAAAGGAGCATTTTGCTTCCTTGGGTACAGTGTCTTGTTCTTCTCGTGTATGGCACTGGACCATTATATTTCATTTTAACTAAACCAGCTCAGATACTTACAATGTTAGTTTGTCTACTGCAAAGCTAAAAACATATCTAAGTATATTTGACTTGCATCTTTCTCCTAGTAACATACAATCTTATCACACACTTTTATTTTAAATCTTTTTCGTTCCTATTGAGAAACATCCATTGCAGAATAATAAGAAAATCTAAATATAGTGGTTATTAACACACGTTGCATTGAACTTTTGTTACAAAACAACACACTTATGTTTGTCTATTCATCTGCAGTACTAAAACATCCTGTCAATATACAGGGACATCATTAAATATACCTAAAATTCATCATATTAGGGAAAAATTTTAATAGAAATATTCTTTTCACAAGACACAAAGAAAGCATTTGTGAATTTTGACATCTTGGACTGAATTCAGTGAAACAGAGCACCGGTTCACCAGACAAACGTGTTCACAAGTCCATCATATAGCATCACAGGATATGAGACTGGTGTCATCCCACCAAGCATTTCTTGCAACTTTTGTTTTGGTTTGGTTTTTTTTAGCATATAGGATACTACCCAGTGTATAAATATTATTACAGAACTGGACCCAACCTATGTCCTTCCAGACAACGATAGTGTTTTAACAGCAGCTGGCAAGACAGTCCAAAAAGTAGTTACTATCTATTATCAGAAGCACGGACAGCTCTACAGCAACAAAGTTTATAGGATGTGTCACAGAACTGTGTACCTGCTTCTCTGCTTTAATGGTGATCTATGGATGGAAAGATAAAATTATCACATGAGGCATGTTAGAAAGGCATAGCAATTACACTTGCTAAAACACAACTAGAACAAGGAGCATTTTTATCAACTAATTCACGGTTAGCTAAGTACACTGTAGAAGCACTGAACTTGAAACAAAATCCCGAGCCCTCCCAACAAATACAATCTCAACTAACAAGAAATACAAAACTTGAAAGTTCAACTGAACTTGAAATTACATTGTTAGCCTGACCATGTGACTTTCCATTGTAACTTATTAACGCACTTCGCATGCTTACCTATACACACAAAAACCCTGAAGAACGGTAAGGTTGACTAAACATTAAAGGGATTTATGCAATTTGAGGGAAGATAAGGGGGGAAAAAAAAAAAAAAGAGACCTGGTCTTACTGCGTTAATACCTAGGGTGGAAAGAATGAAGGTATTCATACCAATGACTATACATCTCTCTTAGGTGTCTGAGTTAGCAGCAGAACTCCCTGTATAATTATAATCAAAGGAAAAATATCCAACACTATCGAACTCCTTACCTCCAGGGGGTGCTTCAGGAAAGCAAGTCTCTTTTCACTTAGCTGATTAGACTTAACATAGGAAGCTAAACTATATATCTGAAGATGTACGGTAAAAACACTTTTTGAACACCTATTTTGATAGGTATTGCAGCATTCCCTACACAGTTCTTGGCTTATCGTCACTTTGATGTAGCAGCTAAAAGCATCTTTAAACAAGGATGGAAAGTCCCATTTTAACTGTTGTTTGGTTGGAGGGGTTTTGCCGAAGATGTCTCCTCGTTGTTTATTCCAGAATGACACTTTAAAAGACGCTATTCCATTTTCAAGGGATAACTATGAAAAAGTTTGTGAAACAATGCCAGAGAAAGTCATGCCAAAAATCAGTAGACTCTCTAGAGGTAAAAAAAAAAAAAAAAAAAAAGGAAAAAATGTTTTCGCATAGAGAAAGATCTATGAGTAGTTCCATTTAAAACACATCTTAAATCCACCTCATTCGTCAGGCTTTAAATCTTTCATTTTAGGAATCAGTTTATTGATAATATGGTTTGCAACATAGATGGCACATGTGTTTTCAATACTGAAATACATCTAACATAATTGGGTACAACTTGGTATCAAATACCACAGGGTTAGTTTCTTAAGTCACACTCTCCTTGATGTTAGCAAGACATTAACTAGTTCCACACTTTCTATACATCAAAGTGTATTCTTGATTTAGTTCCTCGTACCTGAAGTAGGTGTTAACGGGAATGGAATTGCTCTTACAAAAAGCTAGACTGTATTAATGAAAAGGAAAAAATAATTCCATGAAAGCTTAAAACAAAGTTTTACAGAGGCGAGCTGCTGATTAGCAGGCATCTCTCAGTGTCTTGGATCTCACAAAAGCAACAAACCCAACCCTAGTTCACAGAAGTTTTCAACTTTTTTTTTTTTTTACTGACGCTTAGAAAAATGTTTCCAGTCTGTATTAATTTTCCTTCTTTGAGTGTTCATTAACAGTAAGGATGAGAAAGGCAGACCCCTTACACTGCAAATACCTTCTTGAATCACAATTTGGGCACAGGTCTCTAGGGGGAAAAAAAAAAAACAAAACAAAAACAACAGGGTCCTTCAACAGGTAGTTCTCCTGAAGGAGTAAAAACCTATGAATCTGTTCAGACAAAAACATTTTCATTATGAAACCATTTTCTTGCAGAAGCAAATTAATCAAGATACAGGAGGAAAGATCTCAACTTGAACCAACTACATGTTACTAATTCATTCTAGAAGCTGCCTTACTGCTTCAAAGCAAAGGCTGTGAAACCTGCAAAATAACAAAAAGTAGTACATTAAACTAATTATTTCACATTTTAAACTGAAACTTAACTACTTCAGAATCACTAGAGCTATGTATTTTTTTTTAAACTGAAGAAACTTTCACCTAAGACAAAAGATCTTCTTAGCTTTTCCATTGTTCACAGATACAAACATCTTTCTTTTGCAATCCAGCCTCACGTAACCAAGTAATTAAGCTCGCTGTGATTTCAGTGTCTTGAAAATTATATACGGCTAGAAACCATTTTCCATTTCCTTCTTGCATACAGTTTTGTAAGAACACTTCCTCAATACGAATGAAGTTTCCCCCCCAAAAAATTGGGGGCAAAATTGGTTTTAATAAAGTTTTGCAGCTAATGAAAGCAAAAGTAACTGCTCAGTATTTCCTCAGAATCTTCCTATAAGAAAAGTCCCTGTGCCAATATCTGCTATATTTTTCATTTGTTTGTTTTTTAAAAGAGTTATGCCAAATCCTCCATTTTTTCTTTAGTGTGTGCAAGACCGCACACCTGGAACTCCAAGTACAAATTCACCAAGTGATTTCAATCAGTGCCAGGAAGGTGAGTCAAACTAGAAATGTTGTATACACACAATGCAAATAATCACGATATGCTAGTAGAGGTGTGAACAAAGACAGTAACCAGCAAGATCTCAGGAAGTAAATGAAGAATATACCCTAATATACCCTCAACATAATCACTACAGTAAGAGACAACTACAGCATTCAGCAACTACATCTGTTCCCCCTTCCCAAAAAAACAAGTAAAATACACTTAATGATGCAAAAAAAATTCATACATGCACACAGAAAACATGCAGTCTGGTAACATAAATGCCATTTTTGCGCTTCACAGACCCTTTGGAGTTTGTTTGGGGTTTTTTATGACACATAGCACAAGATGCAGCTGAAGCAAACTTTCTTCTTTTGTTGGAAGAATCCACATCTTTAAGAGATGCAAACTTTCCTGATGTACGTACCTGAGAACCATGAAAATCTGCCTTGCCAAAATTTCTAAAATGTTTTTAACCATTACAGTAAGGGAAACGGACTGCTTAGTATACTGTACTTCCCACACAGTGAAAACCACTTGCTAACGCTGATCATTATGAAAAAACCTTACGCCAGCCTGATTGGACACGGAAAACCCTGGCTGCATCACGTTGCACGCGTCTCAGTACCACACCCAGAAGCTTTATTTGGATATGATCTTTTCCATGAATGAACAACTACTATGCTTACAATAATATGCTACAGTCACTTGAAGCCAAAAACCCAATTTTACAGAAAGAAAAAAGTTACAACGATTTTAAGCTTTCCTAGCTAAGAATCTGAAAATAAAGCGTTCGTGTAACTCGCGTGAACATACACGGATGATGATCGATTAAGAAAAATCATACAAATCCCTCTAATCTCAAAAGACTTTTATACTAATCACTGCTTCATTTCCTTTTGACCATATTCGTCCTGACAATGGGTCTCATTTTTTCCCTGAATAATCTTCTAGGATATTTACACAAGCCTAATATATGCAATGCTTCTGCATTAGTAATGATTGTGTGGGAAACACGGGAAAATTTTACCTCACTTGCTAGGGCTGCCTCTGAACTTTTGAGTCCTTTCAAACAATGCAAAATAAGTCCCTGAGCCAAGAGATCACTTGTAGTGGGATCAATTAAGTGACTGAATTGAAAATAAAATTCAATAAAATGCCATTTTTAACCTAAATGTTAATTTAAGCGGTTCTCAAAAATAGGTTTCAATAATAATTTTGCTGAAAGCACAGTTACACAGTGCCATCTAGCAGTGACCTACAGTACAGCAGTTACTACAATACTAAGTTTGACACATTAAATAGTTGGTAAAGTCCTTACTCATTTAAGTAAATTCAAAGAAACCAGTGAAATGACCCATATAATTGCTATAAGCAAACCTAAAGTTGAAAGTTTACAGATTGAATCTACACCAACTGCTACAATTCTCTTCCCGTTGACCTAAACTCTAGCCTCATAAAAGAGGGGGAGAAGGTGTTTAAAACACCTTTCTTTCATAGCTTATTACTTCTGCAAAAAAACTTTCTAAAAGTGTTCTGGAGAAGGTAAGCAAGCATTAACTCTTGTTATAATGGAGCCCTGCAGAGCTCTTACTGCAAGTCTGATACCAAAAATAAATTTTCTTCTAATGTTTCTCTACAGTTTTTTCTTAACTAAATTTAAATGGCCAAGATTTCTCTGCTTATCATTACTCAAATTGTTGAAACATCTGAAGTTACATATACCAATAAATTGAAGTTTTCTAACATACTGAGGAGAGAGGAAAAAAAGAAGATACTGTAAGGCGCAGAAGATCGGCATCAAGATGGATTCCTTACCAGATCAAGTTGCACATGCAGAAATCAATCACTGCCCAGAACACTAAAATAAAGTGTTCCAAGACGAAAGCTCTAGTTTCACAAGCACATACTTTAACTCAGCATAAGTGAGCGCTAGTGCTAAATGAAAGATGAGCCATCTCTTGAGCACTCAAGTCCTATTAATGCTCTGCCCTCTTCCTTTTGCAATGTCTTAATACATATGCATAGATACTTCCAAAGATTTGTCCAACTCTGCAGTAAATGAAACCAAGGAACTAATCTGGTTTTAGACTAAAATGGTCAAAAAATAAAACACATGGTGCCAGAGTATTTTTGAAATTACAGGGGAAAAAATAAAGGCAAACAACAAAAGTGTGATGTCAATCTTTGGCTTAGCAATTCAGATTTTATATTATTAAAAAGAAAACTAGAATACTGCCATTAGGACCAACAGTAGTGTCCCCAAATGAGCTACAAAAGCAAATCCTTAAAAACTGTGAAGCTTTATAAATCAGTAGCAATCAGTTCAGATACATTAAAAATGGATGCAGAGAGGCAAGGTATTCTGTTCAGGATAGTATAAAAGCTAGCACCAAGATTTCAACTTCCCCATCTTGAACAGTTTTATTCTAAAACCATCTCCCATAAATATTTTTCTACATAGGTGTATTTTGGTAGTTCCCATTTTACTTTAAAAAAAAAATTATGTCAATTATGACAGAGTTGTTCTCTAATAGTCTTTGATCCAGATTTCAGCTGTCCTGGGACCTAAATTTGAAGGTTTCATAAAGCATATTTTGAATAAGGCATCAAAAATCCACCTACAACCCATTTATCAGAATTGTACACACTACATAAACAGACTAATGCACTTGAAGATTGATGCAAATAAACTGGATAATGTCCAGAGGAGAGGAACAAGGAAAGGTCAGGGATCCAGAGAACATGACCCACGAGAGAAGCTTTTAGGAATTAAGTCTATTTAGCCTAGACACAAGACGCCTATGGGGAAAAGTGATAACAGCATTCAAATATGTGAAAGGTTGCTATGAAGAAGAAAAGAATCAGATGTTCTCCATACCCACTAAAGAAAACACAGGCAGCTATAGGCTTGAATGGTGCTAAAAGATTTAGGTCACACGTTCGGAAACACTTTTCAACCAGAAATGTAGTTAATCACCCAAAAGGCGTTATGAATTCTCCATCATTGGATGCTTTCGACAGCCAGCTAAAACAAACGTCGGTGAACGACCCAGCTCTGGGAAGGAAAGCTCAACCCAACACGTGCCTTTTGGCCTACGATCTACAACAGACTGCAGCAGTCTAAGAGGAGGCTCTGCCAGGCACCAACACAAACTTACAACCTACTCCCTACAGGTGGTCAGGGAAAACAATCTTCCTTAAAATTCCTCTCCCAGTCCTTCTCTGCATCAGTTTACACCCCAGAAATAAACTCCTCTCCCCGTACCCGATGCCTGACTGCCTGCCAGCAGGTGAGCAGCTCGCACTGCGCTGCTGTTAAGCCATGAGCATTTCTCCCCAACTCCCTGAACAAGCGGAGGTGAAGCTCACAGTCCCCTCCATTAAGTGAGCTTCTGCCTCAGTAAAGGGAGGAACCCCTGACAGCACTGAAAAGCTACAGCCGTAAACGAACTGTCGGCCACCTACAGAAGAAAATGCTGTTTTTCCTGCTCTGCATTTGGAAAATCGTGGATAGACCCAAAGACAATTTAGAAAACACATTAGTTTTCCAACAAGCTTTTTTCTTTTTCTTTTCAGAAAGACACAAGTGTCACAGCAAAATAGTTTGTGGAGAAGCTCCTCTTTCCTCCCATAAGTTTCCTGGGTTTGGGGGTTTTGTGGTTTGGTTTGGGGTTTTTTGTTTTGTTTTTTTAAAAAAAAAAAAAACTTCAACAATGACATTTTTCGCCTTTAATGAAAAATTCTGTTAGGGTTTTTCCTATTCTACTGTAATGTTACAAAGAATATTTGGAACTGTTGAGAATATATCAATGTGACTGTCTCAGACTTAAACTTCTTAATTTTTTTATTTTCTAGTTAGTAGACTTCTAAAGCGTATCTAGTTGATATTCTCCTTTCACACCACCAATCGTAAGACTCAAACTTCTAGTTAAACAAATACTGGATGTTCAAATTTACCATCATCTCACCAGCTACATCTTTACATTCACAAAGGAAGATTAACATTTACCAATGGTAACTGAATTTTTCAAAGTATGATAAAGACAAACAGAAAAATGCCAACTCATAAACAAACAACAGAATTTCAAAAGTCAACTATCATTTAGGGAATCAATTACCAACAAGCACACTTTTACCCTTAAAGCCTGGCCAACAAAAGCTGAGGGTCTAAAATGCCTAATAAAATCAGCAGCCAAGTAATCTGTCTTCCATTAAACTGCAAGCCAGAAAACTCACTTCTCTATACACCAGTGTCTTGTACCAATCAACAGCAATTCAGTTTTGGCACGATTAACTCAAAGCCCATTTATAGTCACCCAAGACAAAGTTTCTGCTTTTCTGCTTAGTTTCTTTCTGTAAGCAAATTCCAAAGCCAGGGATTTGACACACAGGACAAATGCTAATGTCTTCTGCTTAAACAGATGAAGCCTGTCCCTCAGCCCCAACACTTAAGGCGTTATCTCCAACTGGTAGCACACAAATGCTACAAGATTCACGGAAGTGCATACAGGCTTCAGGGATGTGCATTTCTGCAGACACGTCGTACCCCAGCTAAGCCTGACTGTTGTAAAGACCGCACCAGCCAAGCCAACTTCAGGTCCCCACGGGTGCTAGGCTGTTTGGTCACAGCATCCATCCCACTTTCCACAAGTGTTTGACATGAGCACAAAAATCACAGAAACTGGCTAGGATGAGGTTGAAATTTCCTAAGCGCTGCAGAAATAAGTTATGACAACATGAAACATTCTAAAACACAGTTTTATGATGCAATAAAGCCGCTTCTCTGCACCTCCGAGATGCAGAGTAGCTTATCACTTCTCTTAGGGTGAAAGGTATCTCTGCCTATAGTGTTGCCAAGACCAAATAATTACTCAGTTTCTGTGAAACATCAAGAGCCGGTGCATAATTTGCTTAATTTCAAAATAGGCTTTTGAGTGTAGCAATGCCACAGAGAAGAGCAGAAGGAGCAAAGATCCAATGGTTATTCCATATTCGTCACCAGGAGGATACAAATAGCACAGGAGTCTGCTCCAGCTTTGCTTCAGACTGCAGCACGATGCCATTCCACTAACACGGAGCTCCTTCCCTGCAAACTCAGATGATTCCCAGTGCTCAGCTCTACTGCTCCCAACAAGTACAAGGGACAGATTGCCCTTTGACAACTTGCTTATCTCCGCTATTTTAAACATCATTCACAATAAAAGATTTTACAAAACCAAATTTTTAAAATATTTAGCTGAAAAAATGAAAAATTTATACAACCCAGAAGTTCCTGAAGATAAGCTCAAGAAAATTATATATGCTCACCAATGGCAAATACAAAAAAAAAAAGTATTTGCACAAACCCTAAGTTAACCATACAAAATTCACAAGCTAAATGTGTAGCTAGGCCTCACCCACATTCAACTTAGGATGTTAGTTCACAGCAAGTGGCACTTTCTCTCAAAAAACACATTAAATCAGATCTTGTACATTGTTTAGAATTTGCTTGAATAAATGGCAAACATAGTTTGGGAAACTTAGGACAGCACTGCACTAATGGCAATAGTTACTATCTACCTGACTTAATAAGCTGTAACAATTAAATACTGATGTCCAACCTGAACACCATCTGCCTTTACACGATTAGGTAAACTCATGGTTTTACTTATGCTGTAGTCATGCATTTCAACAGATAGCATCTGTTCAGCAGTCCTTACAATTTTCAATGTCTTGGTGTAATATTCGCTGTAAGACAGGCTACATAGGATTATTAAAATAAAACAAAAATTTACAATCATTCCTTAATGAAAATAAGCAGGGGGGGGCATATTGATCGTTATAAGGAAAATAATCCTCAATTAATGTTTCAAAGAGAAGTCCTTATATAAATTAAACCAACCTCCCCAGACCAACATGAAGCAGAAAGGGGCTTCCACGTGGATTAGTTCCTCAAAAAAGTGAATTTAGCAATTACACTTTATGAATCTCAAACCCATAACACAGACTGTTTGGAAGGGGAACTCATGAGTCCAACACAAAACCTAACTTAAGCTAGAAAGTGGTAACTCTGAGACAAAATAGAAGTACGAAACACAGACCTTCCTAATATTCAATAGCAAATTTGCCAACTAAATGGACACAAGATCAGAATGATAGCAAATAATTTAAATTGAAGCCGATTTAACTAAATGCACGACTGCATTTCCCATTTGACTAATATTCCCGTATCCCTGAATTCAATGAGTAACACAGCTCAACAGTAACGAAGAGGTTAAGTGCCCTGCCCAGGCAGGGCAGTGAGCAGCAGTGCCCCAGCCCAGCGCTCCGCAGCCACGGCTGCCGCCTGTGGGCTCCTACCCACCCAGCACCGAGCCTCCGCCCGGAAGGTGCAGGGCTTTTGCACGTAAACCGTCTTCAGCTGACAAAGTTACAAATCTAAACTACTTCATACATTACCATATCCTGGGGGTTTTTTGGGGGTGACTATGGTAAAACTGTAAAACATTTTGATAGAAAGAAATCAGAAGGGTACGTCTGAACTTGCTCATGCCGACCAGGCCTGGGGAGACCATGCTGTATCATAAAAAGAAAAAAAAAAAAAAAAGAAGAAAAAGGCATAAATGAAAAGCACAGACTATCTAAGACAGCAACAGATACACTCCAAGGATGGGACGGGACTCGCGAAGAGATGAAAAATATCTACATGCGTTTTTACTTGTTTGCTCAGTGAAGGACCTGTTTTTACACCTGGGAGTCACGGAAACACTTACCAGGCTTACATGAACATAACCCAAGTAGGCAATGAAGACAGAAAGAGAAATTATACTTAGCTCTGTAAGGCAGGAGAAAAAAAAAAAAAAAAAAGAAAGAAGTACTTTATTTGCTCCCATCAATGAGGAAAAACACCAAAACCAATTTATGTCTCTTATCTCTTTAGCGAACTTCTACTGTCTCCAGCCAGCCTCCATAATCACATGGCAGTCTTGTCTCGTAACATACCATCAGGCCTGACAGAAAGGGAATTATAGGTTAACGCTCTGTTTTTGGAGACACAGCACAATTCAAAATCAGTTGTGCTACATTCAAAATTTTTACCAACAACAAGCCTGAAACTACCTCACTTAGGCTTGCCTTGCCTCCGTAGAGTAACATAAAGCAATAGCAGCTCGCACAGGCACCCACACTGCAACTGCCAAAAAAGCATTCCCAAAGTATATTAAAAGCATTTTAATACAAAGTTGCACAGTAAAGGCTGACCATGGTAAGTTTAGAGAACTTTTTCCTAATCAGCAATTTCTCAAAAACAAGGAACTCACAGCTAAGTTTCATCTTTCCTCGCAAATGAAACTGTAGCCAAATTACAGCAAAAGCCTGCAGTAAACGTTAACCCTGCTCCACTATTCCCCAGTCACCAAGGGTAACAAGCAGGTCTTCTTCAGGTGCTCCTACAAATGCTCTGATCAAAACATGATCTTGCTCCTACCTCTGAGAGTACATGGTCAAAAATCTCTTCAGGTTATAAAAATCTGGCCTGTTCTCCCCCTATCTTTTATAAATCTACTATAAATTATTACTTGTAGCACAAAGAACCACGTGAAACTAATGTCTCAGTAGGTCACCCTACAAAGCTCTACATCACCTGGATGTCTATGTTGAACTCGCTTCATCACTGCTCTTTATGCTTCATTTGCTGATTGCTTAACCATCTACTAGAGGGACACATTCCAGATAGGAGGTTGAAATGAAGTTGAAATTTACCTTTCATGGTTCAATCCTTTTCAAACTCATTCTTCTGGATTATATGAAGTTCAGCATTGCCAGAACTAAACCCTACTGCACAACCACTAGAGCATGGGCCCAATTGCTTTGCCACTAGAACTAACCCTGAACACGTACACATGCTTACGTTTACCTATGTAATCTCTCTACAAGTGTCTTTGAAAATACTGTGCATGTAGGATTTATTTAGGCTCTCAGACCTGCTCCCAACTTCAGTTGCCAGCTCTGTGACTGTGAAAGAAAAACACTAAAAGAAAAAAAATAAATCAATTTAATTTAGATGGACTGTAAAATATATGATTTTAAGTGAGATAAAGAAAACAGTACACACGTGTCAGATCAAGCTCTAATGGCAGTGGTACAGGAAGCAGTTATAATGGGAAAACACACACTAGTTCTTTTTAATTCCCCCATAAACAGGGGAAACATTTACCAGTTTGAGAATTAGAGGAGGTCTATCGTGTAACGGAGACAACATCCTCAAAGCTAGATACTCCAAACAGCAAGTTGCCTAACAGGAATAAGAAGTTGACGCTGAGGAAGCTGAGGTAGGAAAAACTCACCGCAAAGAGGCTGTGTATCTTGCCCTGTGCTATAAGTCAGAGGTGATAAGTAACAGAACTCCAGCCACACACGCGAGGAAGTTTTAAAGGGAACACAGGAGCAGTAATACAGTAATATACAGCTGCCAAAACCACAATTAAACGTTAGTTTAGAGAGACCTGGGGAACATGCACTGCTGCAGATGAGTCACGGCATGATGTTGTATTAGCTGTACACTGCAAGAAAGCACCCCAACAATATCCAGACCCATCATCCCACTCATTGCACAAATGTAGACGATTAAGATTTCACAGTTCTTTGGGAGGAATACAGGTATTCCCAGTGCAGCCTGAAGTGTCCTATAAGGCAATCTCATCTGTTCCATCCCATGAATATCATCTTTCATTTTTCCTTTATGTCCCATTTCACCCTCTCTCCTCATCCTCTTAACCATCTCAGCACAAAAGATTCTAACAGATGACAAGAGTTCTTGTATCTCCTTGGAAGATGGTTCTTGATATGTCCAACTGTAACAATTATGTCAGCAGCAGTGAAAGAACGAGATTAAACGTAATGAAAACCACCACACCCACATCCCAAGCATTCACATACTGACTGTGCATGACAGAGCAGGGTTTTCAGGCCAGAGCACCAAGAACCAAAACACAAAGCAAGCTCATGACAAGCAGCAACTTCGACCTTCTGAAAGCTGGAGACCGTATCACTGGAACTGTTAAGACAATTATCTCACTTTAACAACAGGTACAGAAATAAGTTACTTTACTGCCTCTCTCAGTATCAACAACCAAAAGCTTTTACATCCAGATCAGTTTGAATCTGAAAAAGAAATCTGTTGCAGGAGTAGTTATGCAGGTGTGTAAGGTTATCAAACAATGCAAAAATCATACAAGATTGTGATTCTACAAATTATAGATAACGGGGGAATTCTTCAGCAAGGGTACAAAACACCACAGGATTTACATCTCGGTTCACTTTTCTCCATTGCTCAGCTGCTTCACAGAGAATGACAGTTTCATGACTGCAGTATTGTCAGAGAAAACAGAAATGCCTCTCATCACCAGGAAAGTAGTTTGGGTTATTTTGTGTACTTACACCTCCCCCTGCGCCACACCGCCTCCCGCCTCCCCCCCCCAAAAAAGAAGATATTGTACAGTATCTTTTTTTCTAAATTGGCATTTCAATCACAACCACTCAAAAAGTACAAATCTAAAAGCAAAGACTAAACTTGAATCCGCTGATTGATAAGGCTAAATATCAAGCACTTAATGGGCAGCTAATAAAGATTTGTCTTTTAGCTTAAAAAAGAATATTAAAAACATCTCACAATGAGGATAGCTCATGGCACCCCAAAACTACACAATCATCACTACCATTTGTTTTGCATGATACTTATGCAGCAACAGAGAAGCATTATCAGCAAGGCGGAGAGAGAAAAACTGAAAGACCACCTGCTGATTCTGAGCAACTAAAAGCATACACTAGAAACCAGCAGCAACTTTAGCCAAAATACTTCATCAACCACTACACAGGCTGCAGAGAGTTAATTTTATCTTAACAAATATATAGAATATAGTAACCTGTTCAAGAGATCTCTACTTTAGGACAACAGAATAAATCAAAATCTAAAATTATTAAAATTTTATTGTGCAGTAGAAAAGTACTTTTAAAACAACGCTTAAAACAGAGCACCAGATTCTGAATTGTGATTCAGGAACCAAGAGTCAATACTTATACAATCTTAGTCATTTTCTTTATTTTCCACTTGGATGAATAAAATGGACACTGCAGCACACTTTGCTGTGTCTGTATGGGGATGGCCAAAGTCTAAGGAAGCATTGATTAGGTAACGCAATGAACGCTAGGCAATGCCTTTGAATGCTGAAGTCTTGTATTAGTTTGTAGCACCTCATCTGCTTTTTCCACAGCAGACTAAGCACGTTTCCTTTTACATCTGTCTTCTTTTCAACATGAAGTCCTAGGCAGATCAGAGCATTTGTTCTTCCTTGTCTTCTTCCTTCTTCTACCCAAATTTACCGTTTCAGCAGATAGACAGTCTTAAGGATACCTCAGCTATATCCACTGGTGAACAAAACTGACAAGCGTTTAGAAAATTAACAAGTAGAAGAGGCAATAAAACCCAGAGAATTTCTTTAACCGTATTTCAAAATCTTAATTTAGGTATGCTTTAGAGAAATATATAAGTTCTCTGCACAGTACATTTCAGATAGGACATATAACATGGACTATAAACATTAAGCTTCAATAGAAACTGGCAAGTATCACCAAATACCATAATCATAATAACGGAGTGAGCTCTTTAAGAACTACAGGAAGGAACCCATGAAGAACACAGCATCTTTCCATCCAACAAACCTGCAGACAAATTGCACGAGATAGTAAAAAGGATGCCTGAACAAAGACTAGTCTAAAACCGCACAAGTAAAGCTGAGCGTCTATAATATAACCTAGTTTCTATGTGCTAAATCAAAGCCAAGCCCACCAAATTAGCAACAAAACAATTCCACCCCTTGTTGCTTCTGGAATCCCATACTATAGGAGGAAAAAAGTTCCATGCTAGCATTTATTTCTAAAATAAATAAATAAAAATGTAGTGCAGATAAGCTGTTAGTGGTTTACTTTTCCTGAATGTTTGTTAATAACAGGTTTTGTTTCCTCTTCATAAAAGTTACTGTTCATTCTTCTGGTATTTGTAAGTCATTAATAATGTCTTTCCCGCCCCCAGCATGTTTTACAATGACTGAGGAGGGAATGCTTTGGACCTGAGCAGCCTCAAGCCAATAGCAATTATCACAAAATAACAAGCTTGATCCATCAAATGCATTCAAGAAAGCTAGGCCAAAAACCATTCATTCCACAGAACCAGAAACCTATGGAGGCCAACAAATGCCAATATCACTACTGGCTTCAGAAGTCAATTCCTTCTATGTCTGACTATACATGCTCAGTTACATTTTTCAGAGAGAAAGTACTGTTAAGTGGCACGCATACTGAATTCCCTTCCCAAACAAACATCTGGCTCACAGTATTTGAGAGCTCCCAGCTCGCCCGCTTCCTCTTTTTCACAGTAGGCATTACTTGTCTGTACCATGAGAGTTTCTCCCTCCAGGGTGCATCTCAAAGGGAGCACTCCAGTAGGTCTGCAGGCATATCTAAACTATACAGCGAGTCACGCTGCCAAGAAACCAAAACCAGTTTTAGAGCCAATAAAGCCACCACCAGCCACATTGTTTTCAGAACATGAACAAGTACCATGGTACAGCCCTGCACTGATACCAGCTGGTCCACACNCTTTTCTCCATTGCTCAGCTGCTTCACAGAGAATGACAGTTTCATGACTGCAGTATTGTCAGAGAAAACAGAAATGCCTCTCATCACCAGGAAAGTAGTTTGGGTTATTTTGTGTACTTACACCTCCCCCTGCGCCACACCGCCTCCCGCCTCCCCCCCCCAAAAAAGAAGATATTGTACAGTATCTTTTTTTCTAAATTGGCATTTCAATCACAACCACTCGAAAAGTACAAATCTAAAAGCAAAGACTAAACTTGAATCCACTGATTGATAAGGTTAAATATCAAGCACTTAATGAGCAGCTAATAAAGATTTGTCTTTTAGCTTAGAAAAGAATATTAAAAACATCTCACAATGAGGATAGCTCATGGCACCCCAAAACTACACAATCATCACTACCATTTGTTTTGCATGATACTTACGCAGCAACAGAGAAGCATTATCAGCAAGGCGGAGAGAGAAAAACTGAAAGACCACCTGCTGATTCTGAGCAACTAAAAGCATACACTAGAAACCAGCAGCAACTTTAGCCAAAATACTTCATCAACCACTACACAGGCTGCAGAGAGTTAATTTTATGTTAACAAATATATAGAATACAGTAACCTGTTCAAGAGATCTCTACTTTAGGACAACAGAATAAATCAAAATCTAAAATTATTAAAATTTTATTGTGCAGTAGAAAAGTACTTTTAAAACAACGCTTAAAACAGAGCACCAGATTCTGAATTGTGATTCAGGAACCAAGAGTCAATACTTATACAATCTTAGTCATTTTCTTTATTTTCCACTTGGATGAATAAAATGGACACTGCAGCACACTTTGCTGTGTCTGTATGGGGATGGCCAAAGTCTAAGGAAGCATTGATTAGGTAACGCAATGAACGCTAGGCAATGCCTTTGAATGCTGAAGTCTTGTATTAGTTTGTAGCACCTCATCTGCTTTTTCCACAGCAGACTAAGCACGTTTCCTTTTACATCTGTCTTCTTTTCAACATGAAGTCCTAGGCAGATCAGAGCATTTGTTCTTCCTTGTCTTCTTCCTTCTTCTACCCAAATTTACCGTTTCAGCAGATAGACAGTCTTAAGGATACCTCAGCTATATCCACTGGTGAACAAAACTGACAAGCGTTTAGAAAATTAACAAGTAGAAGAGGCAATAAAACCCAGAGAATTTCTTTAACCGTATTTCAAAATCTTAATTTAGGTATGCTTTAGAGAAATATATAAGTTCTCTGCACAGTACATTTCAGATAGGACATATAACATGGACTATAAACATTAAGCTTCAATAGAAACTGGCAAGTATCACCAAATACCATAATCATAATAACGGAGTGAGCTCTTTAAGAACTACAGGAAGGAACCCATGAAGAACACAGCATCTTTCCATCCAACAAACCTGCAGACAAATTGCACGAGATAGTAAAAAGGATGCCTGAACAAAGACTAGTCTAAAACCGCACAAGTAAAGCTGAGCGTCTATAATATAACCTAGTTTCTATGTGCTAAATCAAAGCCAAGCCCACCAAATTAGCAACAAAACAATTCCACCCCTTGTTGCTTCTGGAATCCCATACTATAGGAGGAAAAAAGTTCCATGCTAGCATTTATTTCTAAAATAAATAAATAAAAATGTAGTGCAGATAAGCTGTTAGTGGTTTACTTTTCCTGAATGTTTGTTAATAACAGGTTTTGTTTCCTCTTCATAAAAGTTACTGTTCATTCTTCTGGTATTTGTAAGTCATTAATAATGTCTTTCCCGCCCCCAGCATGTTTTACAATGACTGAGGAGGGAATGCTTTGGACCTAAACAGCCTCAAGCCAATAGCAATTATCACAAAATAACAAGCTTGATCCATCAAATGCATTCAAGAAAGCTAGGCCAAAAACCATTCATTCCACAGAACCAGAAACCTATGGAGGCCAACAAATGCCAATATCACTACTGGCTTCAGAAGTCAATTCCTTCTATGTCTGACTATACATGCTCAGTTACATTTTTCAGAGAGAAAGTACTGTTAAGTGGCACGCATACTGAATTCCCTTCCCAAACAAACATCTGGCTCACAGTATTTGAGAGCTCCCAGCTCGCCCGCTTCCTCTTTTTCACAGTAGGCATTACTTGTCTGTACCATGAGAGTTTCTCCCTCCAGGGTGCATCTCAAAGGGAGCACTCCAGTAGGTCTGCAGGCATATCTAAACTATACAGCGAGTCACGCTGCCAAGAAACCAAAACCAGTTTTAGAGCCAATAAAGCCACCACCAGCCACATTGTTTTCAGAACATGAACAAGTACCATGGTACAGCCCTACACTGATACCAGCTGGTCCACACATTTCTGTGCGGCTCAGACTAACAAAGGAGCTTCGTGTTCCCACAGGATGGCATGCAAGATTTGTTCAGAATACTGCCTACCTTCACATTGTAAAAGCAGATACAAAAATAGATTCAGCTCTTCTGCTGGTTTCCCTCTGCCTTTTTTTAAGCTGATGCAGTTCCTGATTTTTAATCAGCGTTGCTGTTATTGCAATACCTGTATATTGCCAATTCACACTGCGCTCTCTCCCCAGATAGATAGTCCTTGCTGTGAAAAATTGTAGCACAGCCCTCAGTTTTCACCTTTGGATATAGCCACTCCTGAAAGCAACAAAGAGTGCTTGTACAGAAAGAATATTTTTGAAACAGCTCCAAGGCAAGGAAAAAAAAAAGAAAAAAAAAAGACGACTTCTGCATCTCCTGAACAGAGTTCAAATCAAGAACAGGGTAGAATCTATGCAGTGAACAGGGATAAGGAATAGAATTAGAATAAGATTTTTGCAACAACTCATAAAAATTTATTTCTATAATTAGAAGACACCATTATATCAATGTTCAGTTTCAGCTAAGTCAACTTATAAGGCAGGTTGGATTGTTACAACTTCTAGTTAGCAATAAAAGTCTGTCTGATGCTGCTTTTCTCCATTTTTTTTTTTCAATCTTTCAATTAGACAGAAGACACTAGAAACAGACACTAGAAACATCTCCCTTATAATGGAGCAAGAACTGCAAGTAAAGGTCACACTTTATTTCCTAGAACCAGAACTCTATTCCAGCATCTCTTCAATAAGTGTTGTTGACTGAAAAGCTTAGGAACACGTAGGAAACAGGCTAATCAAAACACTTTTATTTAAGTAATAGCTGTCAAAGATGCTGTGACAACAAATAGTCTTTCACCTTAGTGGATATTTGCACATTTTCCTTAAGTTTATAACAGTTTTCCATTAAACTAACAAATTCCAGCAACAGAGGCATTGTTTTAGAAATCAGCTCTTGCAAAATGTTTTTGTTGTTTTTTTGCATAGTGTAAACAATATTAAGTTTAACTTCAAGGAATGTTTGAAATTTGAATTATGTTAAGCAATACTTATTAACTACTTCACTGTATAGAACAAAAAGAGATTAAATCCCTTCTTGACATTCTATCTGAACTTCCCAGATGACTTACTACAAAAAAAACAACATGCTTTCTTAAAAAGGGATTAACAAGAGATACTCAAGAAACGTTGGGAAACTTTCTATATTGGCGTTTCCTCTGCAGCAGGATGGACAGCGTGAGCAATAAGTTAGGCACCGGATGCTAAAAATCTTAACTGCCACTTTTGCAAGAGCAAGACTCTATTGCCTTTTGTCTCACTGCACACCTTTGACAGGTGAGTGACTCATTTTCTCTGCACCCTCCTACTGGATCTTGCTGTCTGCAACGAGGGTCTTCCATGAGCCTTCTTAAGGCTGAAGAAACCCTGTCTTCCCAGCCTCTCCTCATACACCGTGTGCTCCCTAACCATCTTGGTGTCCCTCCAGTGGCCTCACTCCACTACATCAATCTCTCTCTTTTCCTGAGGAGCCCAAAACTGGGCCCAAGCTGAATCACTGGACACAGCACTCCAAACACTGTCTCACAAGTACCACGAGGAGCTGAAGGATGACTTTCTCAGAGCAGCTGGCTACGCTCTTGCTAACACAGCCCAGGATGCAGTTTGCCTTTTTTGCTACAAGAGCACATTGCTGACTCACGTTCAACTTCTTGTCTAACCTCAACTCCAAAATCTTTTTCTGCAAAGCTGCTTTCTAATCTGTCTGCCCACCCCCACCTTTACCAATAGCTGGGGTTATGCCAACCCCTTTGGTTTTTTTTGCATTTGCCTTTGCTAAATGTCATATGGTTTCCGCTAGCCCTTTTTCTAGTCTATTAAGGTCCCTCTGAACCACAGCACAGGTTTCCAGCCTATCAACCACTCCCCCCAGTTTGGCTTAGTCCCCCAGTCTTTGGCTGAAGGTACATTACATCCTGTCTTCCAAGTCCATTAAAGACATTAAATATATCAGTCCTAGTGTGACACCCTGAGAGACATTATCAGTAATCCAAGCAGTAATAGAGCACTTTCATAGGCACTTGTCGCCAGAAGCATCACTACATGGAGCAGAAAGGCAGGTGCCCTCTTCACCGCCTCATATTCTCACATATAGCTACCATACTTGCAATACTTGCACTCAGTTCCAGCTTCATTAACAGCCTATAAAGAACATTCAACAGATGGGTCTGTAAAAATCTACTTTCGCCAGAATTTGTAGCCAATATTTTCGTTCTGTTGAACAGAGGTCCTGAAATATATCAGCTTAAAAAGAAGTTACCAAATTTCACAAAGAAGAAACCACACTGAGTAATTTCTGCCTAGCACCTCAGCATTGGGGTTGTTTGTTTGATTGATTTATTATATGTATATACATACACACAAATAAACTAAATCAAGACATCAATTTAATAATGACCAGAAACTAGCAGTCAATTTCATATACAGTTACCAAAATTACGCTGTAGGTATTCCTGTCCCAGCTACTGCTACTTTTATTCAGTTTTTAGTTCTCAGTTTCAGATTCTAGATGTAGACATTTCTATTCTAAAGTTATGAACACTTAATTTTCTAGAAGGAGAAGGTATCAAAAATTTTAGGTAGTTCCTTCCTTCGCTGCACTCCATCTTTCCTACATTTCTCCTAATAAAATTTCAAAAGCACAGGACAGCCATCCAAATCTTGACAAACCAGAAGTAGCTTCTGGAACACGATGCACTAGAGAAATTAAGGTAAAGAGAAGTTAAATTTAAGAAAGCTATAACAAGGCAAATCTGAGAACTCATTTGTAGTCTTACTACGCTCTTGTTTTGGACCAGCTTTTTGGACCAGCACTCCACTTGTCTGTGAAAAGAGCATACCTACTCCAGAGTTGAACTACTAAATAAAGAATCACCTGGGATTCCTAAAATAGTTCAGTACTTGAATAATTCAGTATCTGGTTTCTACTCAAAGAAACACAGAAAGATCAACTGCAAAAAAGGAAAATTAGATGTAACCATTGAACAATATCATGAGATCTTCAAAAAAAGAAACAAGCATTTTATGAAATCAGGAATAAAATACTTCTAGCAAAATATCTGGAAAGACAACTTCGCAGTCTTTCAGTAGAAGCGGGATGGAAGTTTAAATGCAAGACAGACCAAAGCATGAATTAATGAATAAAATTTAAATTTTTATTTTGGCTAGTCATAAGCTACGCAAAAGTATTTAGATAATAATTCTCCATTGAAGCATGACATCAATCTAGTTTGCAGCTTTCTACAGCTTTTCTTTCAACTCGTTTTGCATTAAGGAGATGAAATGTGGCCAGCACAACCACAAGTTCAGGGTTTTTTGTTTAGGGTTGGGGAGAGGTGGAACAAGACGACGGGGAGTATTTTGAAGTATTTGAAGGAAAGGAGAAATAGCATTTTCAGCTTTTTTGAATGTATAAAATACAATCCTATATTATCCCACCTCCATCATACTGATCGTCCCTCCTGAAGCAAAGGATCATTCACATGTAGTTCAAATCTGCTCAAGCAGCAAACACACACATCGCTAAGTGACAACACACTTCCTTCCTCTCTCTTCCCAATTACAATGAGACAACCAGCTAGATTCTGCCCAAGAATTAAATCTTTCCCTTCCACTCTTACGAAAACTTTTCAATTAAGTTTAACAAGCAAAACGCCCGCAAAAGGCACTGCACGACATCTGTTAGATGGCTGCCCTGTCAGGAAAACCTAACATTTTGAAAGCACTCATCTTGTAATCATTCTGCTTAATCCCAGGAAAACACGTTACCTCCTCACCTTCAAATCATAAAGAGATCAAAGGGGGATTTAAAAAAAGGTAATTAAGACTAAAAGCATTTGATGACAGCTTGACAGCTCTGAACATTCACCCAAAAAAAATGAATTATGCAACTTGTCTGATATTGTTACCTGTAATTTTGTATCCATATGCAGCCAGCTGTCCAGCCATATATTCACCATCCGAATTATTGTGAGAACATCCCCACGTACGAATCCAGATTTTCTGAGCACCAGGAATAATGCTGTTAAGTAAAAAATGAATGAAAAAGGCAAATTAAAAGATGAACAAGCTTCCCCTTTAAGCCCACTGAACAGACTCAATTGATTGTAATTCTCCAAATATAAAATAAGCAACACAAACTGTAACAACTCCAAAACAGCTAGGGAAGAACATCATGATTATGTGATTTTTGTGTAGTGGGTATTAGGACTGGCTGGCATGGAGTTAACTTTCTCCACAGAAACCCACATGGTGCTGTGTTTTGTATTTGTGACTAAAACAGTGTTGATAACACACCTGTGTTATAGCTATTGCTGAACAGTGCTTGCACAGCACCAAAACCTTCTGTTTCCCACTGTGCTCCACGCTGCTCCAAGCAGACTGGAGATGGACAACACATTAGGAGGGAACACAGTCGGAATAGCTGACCCAAATTGGCCAAAAGGATAATCCACACCAGATGACATCACGCTCAGCAGTAAAAATTGGGGGTTTGGTCTTTCCAAACTAGCCATTGTTCTGAGACTGGTTGGGCATCAGTCTGCTTGTGGGAGGTGATGAGTGATTGCTTTTGCATCACTTGGGGTTTTTTGCCTACTCTTTCCTTCACTTAAACTGTCTTTATCTCAACCCACAAGTTTTCTCGCTTTTGCTCTTCCAGTTCTCTCCCCCAAACTACTGGAAGGAGGGGAGAGCAGGCGGCTGGGTGGCTGCTCAGTTGTGGCCAGGGTCAGTCCACCACAAGTGGCAAGAAAAGAGTTTAAGAATGGAGAAGGTACAAGAGCTGTAGGATAAGAAGAGATTCAGTTAGGTTAAAAAAAAAACAACAAAAAAGTAACTTTCTGAAAATTACCATGTCATTTAATAAGTGACCTTCAAGTGACTGCACTGAAATTAGGCCGCCAGCAAACAAACTGTTAGAGCTAAACTGCAACCTTTTGATTTTATGGCACCCATTGATTGTAGGTCCCTCCATCCAAGCCATCTTTCTGAATTCTTAACTTAGGCCTGCCACCAGCCACGCTAACATCTGAAAGCTCATATTCCAACCTTTCTGGGCTACAGACACAGCATGGCAGATCTGCACCACGGAGCTAGCACACACAATGGCTTAAGAACCAACAAAAAATACCCCAAGAAACTCTCACTGAAACTCCTTGGATGACTGTGCCAATGAGCTAACGATGCCAGTACAGTAATGACACACATTCTGGAACACAATCCTTTGCCCTGCCCACATCTTTTTTTTCTCCCCCCATGCCTCGTTTTTTAAAGATACTTCCCCTAGCTAGAAATAGAAATTCATTGATGGAAGATTAATGATCATTAAGTAGACATGTGCAACACGTGTTGCACATGTACAATGTATTTAGACTTCCTACTGTCTAAACAACATACATTCAATGTGCTTTCTTGGGTCCAAAACACTAAAATACAGCCTGTTAGATAATACAGAGTACACAAATACTTAGGAGAATGGAGTGCTAGTGTGAAGTATCTGTAGACCACCAGTTCAGCTGTACATACACTCCTGGCAGACTGGGGTCAATGCACTTTCATGGGGCTTCACATTGTTATGCTTATAAAAATCTCTTTTGAACACTAACGAAAAAACAAAATTGAATTTCACATGCACTCCAGACATACTTTATTTTCATCTTTATAATGCAGGGAAACTTTATCCACCAGCTTGAAATTAATGGGAAAAAAAAAAAACACCATCACAAAATCCAGATCTCTGAACTGCAGTAGAAACTAGACTCAATAACTGAATTTACCTATAGTTTAATCAATTCCACTGCAGCAGAAAGTTGTTTCTGTTCTCATGGTAATCACAAGAAGGAAAAATGCAAAGATATGTTCCATAGTTATTGCATACTATTTCCACGGAAATAAAACAGTAAGTTCAAAAGCAGTTTCACTACATCACTTGTACATACATGATGTACATACAAAAAAGTACGGCCTTTGGAAATCCCAGGTTCCAGAAACCAGGTGGAAAGACTGAAGCAAGGAAGATGTACCCGTGGTGGAAGGGGATCAGGTCAGGGAATACTTCAGCAAACTGGACATACGTAAGTCCCTGGGCCCTGATGGGATGCACCCACAAGAGAGATGTGGACATACCGGAGACAGTCCAACAAAGGGCCGTGAAGATGATTAAAG